>JACGWG010000033.1:364807-378613 GCA_023678865.1 Polistes exclamans
ATATATATATATATATATATATATATATATATATATATATATATATAATATATCTCGAATGGAAAATTCAAAACAACAATAAACTATTGAAGCATTCATTGTAGATGTATTCTCGTAATCGGTTGTTAACGGAATACGATCTCAAACAAAAGTTTAATCTCGGACAATTTAATGGGGGTGTGAGAGGACTGGGGGGTAGATGGAGGGATGGATAATAATCAATTTGGTTGTTAAGCTTAAAAAGTGGTTCTTTGATTTGACTCGTGTTAAATAACCCGTAAAACTTTTGTCGAGTTAATCGAATTGTTGGTGGTGGTTGGAATACTATTCTTGATCATTTTCTCTTATTTAAATACTTTCACGAAGAGAGAGGATAACGATATTAATCCAACAGTTTTGTAGAAAAGGAAGAAGAAGAGTAGGAGGAAGAGGAGGAGGAGGATCTTTCTACTTCTCAATAGGAAAGGGGGAGGGATAATTTATATTGCAAGTCTATCGAGAATATTTGCAATATGCATCAAACATGAGCACCAAAGTCCCATCCAAGATACAAAGATGATTTCAATACGCATACGTTATCAAATGTATGTATTTGTATCCTGCATGTATTATTTTGTATGCACGATACAGTGACTTTCAAAAATATATATTTCTTACATGTTATAATATAATATAGAATAATTATATTCTCGGTTTCGTTTATTTGTATTTTATTTTATAAAATAATTTAAAATCATATGATAAAAAATTAATGATATCCTATGATGATTATTGTTTTTCTTTCTTTTTTTTTTCTAAAGGATCGAAATATAAAGATTAAAAAAAGAATATATTATATAATATAATCGAAACTACTTTTATCGAATATATATTTGTGAAACAAATTCTATCTATAAATTCGATTTTATTCGTAAAAATATGTCGACGTGAGAAAAACGACGACCGTTCAGAAATATGATTTAGGATATACTTCTTTTTTTTTTTTTCTTTTTCTTTTTATCAGCTACCAGAAAATATCATCCCCGTATTTTGTTATATGATAAATAGAAGTGTCGAAGATGATGCAATCTTTTATTAGATTAAAGGAAGGATTGTGTGAATATCTACGCTTGTGTGTGTAGTTGTTGTTGTTGTGGTTCGAAAAAGATCATTTTCGATTTTCAACTTAACTCGCAAACTTTCTTCAATTGATTCGAAAATATTCTCCTGACCTCAACCTTTCCCTCCACCTCACAACCACCACCACCACCACCATGACCCTATTCCTTACTCGTCCTAAAAATCTTTCAGTAATATCGTAGAACGGTTTGTTTTTCCTCTCAACTAAATCTGAAAAAAAAAAAAAACAAAAAAATTGTCTTCTTACCAATTCCAGGAGGATTGAATTTTGCATTTATCAGAGAATTCGTGAATACGATATTTCTTTGCTTTTCTATGGGGTGGTGGTAGTAATCGTGGTAGTTGGGTGGTAGGTAGACCAAGGTTTTTACCAAAGGATTTCGAATGGTAAAGAAATAAAAAGATACATATATTCTTACAACCCAGTACCCACTAGCCATCCAATTTTCCATCGTACCAACCAACCAACCAACCAATCAACGTTTTATTGTTGTCGCAAAAAACTCTTGGGTGGAATAACGCAAAGTGGAAACACGAAAGAAAATCGTTATAGGATGTGCATTTGGGATACACTAGCAGTGTGTAATACCACCATGCGACCGCATAAATCATCCTTCTGTTCTTCCTTTTAATCTCTTCCTTGTACTACCATTTTTCTTATTTTTCTTTTTTATTCTTCTTCTACTTCTTCTTCTCTTATTTTATTTCTTTTTATTGTAAAAGGGTTAAACACATAAGCGTTCCGCATGAAACACTATAAAGAAAAGAAGAAACAACGATTGGTTTTATCTCGGATACGTTGTTTTTTTTTGTTTACGGTTAATTTAACAATTTTGTTTTATTTATTTTTTTATACCTTTCATGACAAATTCAAATTGTCATTTAATTTAACGCGAAAGATTACATTTTGAATTTCAATTAATAGACAACACGTTTGGTTTTTTTTTCCCCTAGAAATATAATAATAATAATACATAATAGAAATAGAAATGTTTTATAATTGATATTTAAAACGGTCAATATAAATGTTGTTTCATTTGTATCAAATGTAAATTATATTATCGTTAAATAAAAAGGGTTAAACACATAAGCGTTCCGCATGAAACACTATAAAGAAAAGAAGAAACAACGATTGGATTTATCTCGGATACATTGTTTTTTTTGTTTACGGTTAATTTAACAATTTTGTTTTATTTTTTTTTTTATACCTTTCATGACAAATTCAAATTGTCATTTAATTTAACGCGAAAGATTACATTTTGAATTTCAATTAATAGACAACACGTTTGGCTTTTTTTTCCCCCCTAGGAATATAATAATAATAATACATAATACATAATAGAAATAGAAATGTTTTATAATTGATATTTAAAACGGTCAATATAAATGTTGTTTCATTTGTATCAAATGTAAATTATATTATCGTTAAATAATATATACGATAGAGTAAATTTGAAAATAATTATTTTCACCAACCAAATCTATCCTCCCATTTTCCATAGGAAACTTTGAAAACATAAGCCACTTGTCCTCGTCCTTCCCCCCCCCCTCCCTCCTCCCTGTTCAACCATCCACCCCCATCCCCGTAGAACGAAACTTTCTAGGAGCGTCCTTCAATAAACTCGAAACAGGTGGTATTAAAGGGTAGTAGAACACAAAGCCCCTGCGTATAATCCTCGTATTTTCGAGAGAAGTCAAACATGCGATATTTCGACTATTTCTCTCTCCTAACTAATACTAGGTTGTCCTTGATGAACGATTTTTAATTTCACGGGTCAGAATAGTTAACAAATTAGAGAAATAGTGACAAAAGTGAGATAAAGTATTCGAAACTTTTGGCAAGGATTTGGTAGATAGCTAATAGGAGTATGGGGAATAAGGGGTGGGCGGGGACGGGGGAGGGGGGTTGGTTTAGTAGAGAACATACGATAATTGGGCAGAATCCTGAGAAATTCCAGACAATCTTCTTGGTATCCCGGGATAACGAATGTTTCAACAATTCTATTTTATGCAGATGAAGTTAAGAGCATCCATTTATTTTTATCAAAATTATAATACTTTAGTTTTGAACAGTTTCTTTTTTTTTTTTTTTTGTTAGTTATTAAGATTGACGATCGTATGATGAGATTAGAATAAAATTATTTCGATAAATTGACAGAGTGAGATTTTGATTGAATTTAAATGATATGAAACATCTTTTATTTTTTTGAAAAAAGTTGTTCTTTTAATCTTGTTTTTTTTTCTTTTTTATTTATTTATTTATATCATATCGCAAACAAAATTCTAAATGATTTAAATCGAATGAAGAAAATTATAATTAAATTGTAATTGCTGCAACATTGTGTAATTTAATTAAGAATTTCAAATTTGTCGTATAAAATAGTTGATTCATTTAAATTGTAATTTATTTAAGAGAGATTAATCTTATTTTAAAAATTAATACGAAATATAATTATATTAATTAAATACCGGCAGAGATTTCGCAAAGATTTTGTATTTAAATAGAAGATAAAAAAGGAAGAAAATTGATAGATTAATTGTATACGCAGGAAGAAAAAGGTTTTTTTTTTTACTATACGGAAAGGCAGCAATGCAGGTGGCCAATGCGGCAAACAAGTTGGCCGAATTCGTACACAAACATTTAATTCGGGCAAATCGATAGGCGTGTGTACCTTTTAGGCGCTTAAAGTCGTCTACTAAACTTTCAAACTTTCAACGTATAAATTGAATTTCAAATTCTTGCCAATCGATATTTCAAATACAGGTACAAAAAAAACATAAGTGTTTTTTCGGTGTGTAATACATTCTTACGTGTTTTTCTACTTGTATAAACGTATATGCATGTATAATACTTTTCTTTTACTGTATTGTGTATGTATGTGTAAATAAAAAATACATACGTAAGTGCAACGTGATCGAAATAAGAAATAAATGAAGAAAAAAAAAGAAGAAATTCGTGCTTTAAGCAGGTGTTGCTTCAACTTTTGAACTTTGTTCGTAACTTTTGTTCCCTTGGTTTTCCACTTTCTATTCGATCTCACCAAAAACCTTTACGAACGAGTTTTCTTAGCGAATTCGCAATGATTTAGATTTTCTCTTAAAGTTAATCCTACTTCTTCTTCTTCTTCTTCTTCTTCTTCTTCTTCTTCTTCGTTCTCGTGGTTCTCTCTTACGTTAAAATACAATACTTTTATTCTTTCATGTCTTTTTTTTTTTCTTTTCTTTTTTTTTGTAGTTACTATTTCGATTGTCTAACTTTGAAGATTTATTAATCATTTTATTTTCTATTAAATTTAATAACTTTGTACACAACAACGTTAGACAGATATTTGCATTTTTCTTAAATTTCTTGTTATTTCTTTACTTCTTGTTGTTGTTTTTTTTTTTAAATAATTTCAAAAACATAATATATTAGAAAAAATATATTAACTCATTAATAATCGATTAATCATTACAATAAAAATACAATAAAACATATACAAAAAACATTTTCAAATAATATATAAACAACCAATACTTTATTACGATATTGATAAGAAAAAAAAAGAACAAATAAAATTATCTACGAATGAAATTAAATAAATTTCAACAAACACACTTGTTTTAAAATCTAAAATATTCGTTCGTAACATAAAACCCTCACCCCCCTAGTTCGTTATAACATTACCATACTAATTATAATATTATATAATACTTGTTAACGCCTCGTTTAATGTTAAATACTCGTTTTAACCTACGACCGGTAGATTTTTTTATTTCCTGTTCCATTTTTTTCCATTTTCCTTTTTTTTTTTTTCTATTATCTTTTTCTTTTTCTTTCTTCCCGGAAGAGTCTATATCTGACATTCTCATTCTCGGACACTTACGGTGTGACCGAAGTCACACACGTAAGCAAAATCCTATGTGTTGGAGAGAAAATGATCGATAAAATCGTGAGAAAGGGATGGAAATGGACAGAAAACTGAGATGGGTGTCACAAAAACGCAATATTCCTCGACTTACGGCAATATCCCAACGCATTCACGAAAGAATCTATGCGAAGAAGATGGTAAAAGGAGTTGGAAGAGATGGGTGTGGTAGGAGGGGGTTAGGGGGAGAACTAAAGGAGTGGGAAGGATGGGGGGGGGGGGGTAAAGGATAACGCGTATTTCTTTTTTATCGACGGTATCTTTAGTTTCTTCTTTTTATTTTTTTTTTTTTTTTATATCTGTTTGATATCTCTTGCAAGTCCTTTTCCATGCCACCGAAAAATTTCATAACACCACGAACGTGAACTGAATAAAAATAATCATTTTCTTTTGCCCCCTCTTCTTCTTCTTTTTTTTTCTTTTTTCTTTTTCTTTTTCTTTCAAAACGAGAAAAATGTCTTTTAACATTTTTCTATTCCTTTTTTCGTTTTCTTGTCTTTTTTCTTGCATTTTCTTTCCATGTATTCCTTGGTTTTTTTTAGGGAAGAGCAAGGAAGGGAAGTTCTTCAAAGGGAATAAATAATATAAGTGGTAGAAGAAAGTAATACGTAAATCCATTTACATTATAATTGTATATACACGTGGAATATTATAAAAATACTTTGCAATAAATGAAAATGTTATATGTGTGAAGATATTATTAAAAAGTAAATTTAATATTAATATATTCTTAGAAAATGTGATCGTTATGAAAAATGATTGATCGCATATCCGTCTTTTGATATATTTTTGTGTATCCTTTCGTAAAAGAGAGATCGATCACGTTTGTTATATATTTTATCCGAATGCGTGATTGTTTGTTTAAAAACAAAAGAAGAGAAAAACAACGGAATTTATGATAAAAAAGAAATCTTCAAAATGTTGCAACACGAATGAAAAATAATAAAATAAAATAAAAGTTGAATAAATTTGAAAGTAATGAAATATTATATTACATTATGTCAGATTATTATTGGAAATATGATTAAAAATTAATTGATGATATTTAAATGCAGACATCTTTTTTTTTCATTCAAGTTGTAACGAAAAGAAAGAAAGGATTAATCAACTGCTGGTTCTTGCACGAAATTGAAATGAAAAAAAAAAAAAGAAAAAGAAAGAAAAGAACAAGGTCGACGATAGCCTTGAGAAAGAAAATGAGAAAAAGATAGATAGATAGATAGATAGATAGATAGATAAATAGATAGATCTTGACTATGTTCTCGTATGTCTTTGACGATCATTTTACCGAAAGAAGATCTTTGATATAATAAAAATGAGAAAGAGAGATACGTTACCGAAGAAAGATTCGATTCCTTTGAGAAAGCTTACAACCCTTTAAAATCCTACCCTTTGTTTCCTGTCAAACGATATACACACACACACACATACACACGTATGAAACGTAGGACGAAATAAAGAAGTAAGCTCGAACGAGTTACGTTAAAACGTGCTCCTAGAATTCAAATAACAAAAAAATCGTATTCCATTTTGACGTTATTTATTTTCAAACAAACTAACAAACAAAAAAAGTAATATTACAATCGATTATATTTACGACAAATTCGTGTATTCGGATTTATTATAATTATATATTTTAATTTGAAATATTTGTATGTTTTTTTAAACACGTTCAATCGTATTATATAATTTTTTTTATTCTTTTTTTTTTGTTAACGTTTCGTGACTTTTAATATTTTCTAAATAATTAAACAAGAAATTTGAAATAATAATAATAATAATAATAATAATAATTAGTATTCGGATTTATTATAATTATATATATTAATTTGAAATATTTGTATGTTTTTAAACAAGACCACGGTTCAATCGTATTATATAATTTTTTTTTATTCTTTTTTTTTTTGTTAACGTTCCGTGACTTTTAATATTTTCAAAATAATTAAGAAATAAATTTCAAATAATAATAATAATTATTATATCTTTTTAGTAATAAAAAAAAAAAAGAAAAGAAGAAAGAATTTGTATTTTATCGTTACGATATAAATAATAATTCCTTCTCTCCTCCCACCACCCCAAAAACCAACAAAAAAAAACAATGAATAATTTGTAAAAAAAACTTTACCATAATTATAGATAATTTAGCAATATATAATAGAAGAAAAAAAACGTATGAGAATATAACTACCAGTAGATGATAAAACGACTGAAGAAGAAATAAGAACAAAATAGTTGCATAACAAAAAAAAAGAAAAAGAGGAAAAAAGAAAAAGAAAGAGAGAGAGAGAGAGAGAGAGAGAGAGATATCTCTGAGAAAAAAGAAATATCTAAGAACTATGATAGGGCTGGTGGGGGGTGGGGAGGGGTTTGGAAAGGAAGGTTTAGTCGGAGAATTGCGTGTAAGTATAATACCTCGTATATAGAGAGAAAGAAAAGAAATAGGAAAGAAAATTTCTCTTCATTCATATTTCACGGCAGGCTAGATAGAACTGGTTGGAATAGTGTGTTTGTTCGCGTCTCTTTCCCTTTACACACACATACACACACCCCCATCCACACCCACCCCTCATACACACAGACACAAACGTACTTCAAAGTTTCTCGAGCTCGTCATCGATCCGAACCATCTTCGTGTGTTTTATATATATGTGTACACGCGTCTATATATGCATATATATGTGTGTGTGTATATATATATATATGAACCGCATACGTAAAGAGTAGTACGTACCACCCAGCCCTTTTCCACCTCTCGTCAACTTCATCCCACCCCTTTTACCCCCTTACCTCTTATCCAAGTTCCAACCCCCCCCCCCCGTTCAAACCCCTACTACCCTTTTCGATGTTATATACATCGTATATATATATATATATATATATGCAACGCTTGCTGCTATCCATTTCCTCCTGTGCGACAACGAGCTTATGAGAAGCGACGCCCTGTAAGTACCTATTAACAGCGTCCATCGTGTCCCATGATACGTTGACGTGGTTTGTCTTTTCCTATGGTTATTACATCCTAATTCTACAAGAATATTGACTTTCAAATAACCCAACAATCTTTTTTTATCTTTCTTTGCACCCTCTGTACCGCCTCCCCTTTTTTTTTGAAGTTATACTTCTTTTGGCGCGTTTTAAAAAAGTGAGGTTAGATTCGACCGAAAAAATCAACACCACGAAGTTGTCGATATTTACGATGCGCGGGAAAATTGAAATTATTTTTGAAATTATTCTGGTTATATTCGTTTTGATAAGTTAAAGAATTATAATTTCTTAAATACACGCATCAGGTTTTTATTTTTATTTTTATTTTTATTATCATATCCGAATGCAAAATAAAATTAAACAATTTTTTAATTGTTAACTCTTAGTTCGTTTAATTCATTCATTTAATCTTTTGTCTTTCGTTAATTTGATATAAATAAATGTTTGTTTAATCCGTTCGAATCGAATTAAGCTTTTATTGTTTACTTTACTGAAGAAAGAGAGAGAGAGAGAGAGAGAGAAATCAAAAAAAGAAATGAAACCTATCATATGATTGTATAATATATATAGTTTCAGTCTTATTAAAAGAAAATGATTTAATAATAATGTTGGTATATGATATCAAGAAAAGAAAGAAGGAGAGTGTGTGTGTGATTAATAAATATTATTTTCAATTGAAATAACATATGATTAAAGAGGTATGACACATGATAAGGGAACATTCGTTATACTCGTATTCACTTAAATGGTATAATTTTGCCATACCTCGGTTATAAATTTGTGAAAATTAAATATCGTGTTGTTCAAAGTTATACTTTGAAACTATCAATTCGCGAGATTATTTATTTACGCTAAAATCTATTACGTTTAATTTATGTATACCATATAACAAGTCAAATGACTAATCATTAACAAAAAAGCTAATATTATTTACAAAAAAAAATTAATTTATTATAATATTTTAATTTAAATAATAAATAAATTAAATGAATAAAAAAGAGCACATTAAAATTGATTAATAGAAATTGATAATGCAACACATATATGATCAATCCAAAATGCATATAATATTTAATATAGAAACTATTCGAATACTAAAATTAATTGATTCCTTTGATTATACTGGTTACAGCCCTTTATGGTTCCGCTAAGAGTATTGATGCTATTAGGGGGTGGAATGGTTGCGGTTTTTGGAAGTGAGGCTATTGAACTTGGAGGTGCTGGACCATTGGCAGTAGTTGCTGCAGCATTTGTCAGTTGTTATTTTTGGCAAAAAGATGGATGGGAAGTTGACGACGTAAGTAATTGCACATCTTAATCAAACCTACTACTACTATATTATATTTCATTGAAAATCAACATAAACCAAGGGTAGGAAGGTTTATAACATATGACCAATGTAAAAGGCTAACTCGGTTACCCCACATCAAAAGGGTTCGTTTCAACTAACGCCATTAACGAGTCCAGTACTACTTCATATTACATTCATAAATAACATACACACACACACACGCGCGTGTACAGTTATATTACACTGTAATATTTGAAACTTAAATGAAAGAAAATTTGAAGAGTAGTATTACAGTTGTGTAAATTTAATAAAAAAAATTATACCATAACTATTATCATATAAATATATTCGTTCGGGGAATAAGTTTATTCGTATTTTATATATAATTGAAAACACAACAAATTAATATATTTAATAATTTTTGTTTAGTGTTTTCATTACTTTAAAATGGGTTGTTCATTTATAAAAAGTCAGATTTAATTAATATTGCAAGAATTATTGAAAGAATAAAATACGTAAATGTAATTATATATATATATATATATATATATATTTCTTTTTAAACGAAAACTCAAGTAGTATAATAAACGATCATCATTTTTCTGTTTCGTTACTAGACGAAATATTATTGTTCTCTCTAAACGCATCGTAGCACACACGTTGCTCCTGACTGCTGCTTTTCATTTCCATTCATTACCGAATAAAATGCTCGATATAAATTATTCACCATTATTTTTTCTTTTCTCTTATTATATCAAGAAGAACACGAAGAAAGAATATTGAATTCGTTATATTCATTTATGTATATTTTAGTATAGTTCGTTATTACCCATTCTACCACCCACCCACCCCCTCCTTTTAGATCTACCCTTTAACAATATGAGTTTGGAACATTTTTTTTTTTTTGGGGAGGAGTTTTGTTTTAATATGAATTTTTTTTTATTCTCGTTTCTCTTTGAAAAATCAATAGAAATGTAATAAATTAATCTAACAATTCGGTAATTTCGTATCCTTGCAAATTATATTCTAATTCGACAAAGTTATATTCGAACGAGCATAATATAATATAATCGATTCTTGGAATAGTATAGTAACGAGCAAGCAAAAATATGATCGTACAATTTCAATTAATTTGACAACACATAGATGAAGGAATTTAATTATCGATTTTCATTATTAGATTAGATATTAAATATAATAAATAATTCATTGTATTTTATTTAATTGATTTTATTTATCTTCGATATGTATAAAAAGAAAAAAAATAATATCATAGTAAAGAAAATATTTCATATATATATATATATATATATATATATATATATATATTATTGTTTTTAAGAGTAGATATTTTGTTATAAACATCTTTATTCGATAAAATATTCAAAGATAATCTTCAAATATCTTACTACGAATTCTAAGAAACATGTTTCTCTTATGCATTTATAACTGCTGTCACGTTTATGACCTAGCACGTATTCGAACGTAAACCATACCAATACGTAAATCATGTTGCGAACTGTAAGTGTATAGATTTTCTATTACCTCAGTATAATTTTATCTTCTTCTTCTTCTTCTTCTTCTTTTTCTATCACAAATGCGAATAAATTTGCGAGTATTAAAAACAATCGTGTTGTACGAATGAAAAAAAACAAACGATCTGTAAACGTAATTCTGTTTAAAAAATAAAAATTACGATAAGAATAATATACACACACACATATAAATATATTATCAGATTTAATATTGCACGTGTTATAAAATACGTATAATATATTAAATAAAATATAATATATAAAATAAAATTGTACCACGTATCACACATATATGTTTTTGAGTAGATATATTAAATACGTTTATACACGTATTGTATATATACTACTCTAACGAAAATTATTTAAACGTATACACACACATATACACGCATATCTTCAGATATCTTAATCCGTATATATGCATGCATTGAAGTTTAATCGCGATTTCATCTCAGCGCAAAGACTTTGGAGTATGTATGCGAATGTGGTTTGATAGAAGGAGTAGGAGTAGGAGGAGAAGGAGGAGGGAGATGGGGAGGGGGAAAGGGGGGAAAGGTGGCACTGGCAAATACACAGGGAACGTTTCGTACACGTGAGCCGTATTCCGTATTTCCATATTTCCATATTCCAATATTGGGAAGCGTTGATAACACATAACTGCTGTCGCGGTTGCATCAAAATGCAGTAGTGCAACGAGAATTTGTGCGTGTAGTAGTAGTAGTAGTAGTAGTAGTAGTAGAAACCCCGTCGCGACAGGGTTGCTAAGTCAAGAAGGAAATATTTACGAGTGATAAAACCCATAACTAGTGGATATCGATTTTTAATCCGTTTATTAATTAATTCCGTTAATCTCTCTCTCTCTCTCTCTCTCTCTCTCTCTCTCTCTCTCTCTCTCTGTCTCTCTCTCTATCTTTCTTTTACCTTTTGACTCGACAATTTAATTTATTATTATATTATAATGATACATCGAAAAGATACTTAACTCAAAGCCCAACCACTTAACCAAACTTCGTTGAAAAGAGGAATCATAATTATTTGTTTGATTTTTTTTATCGACAAAAAAAAAAAGGAAAAAATTCACGAGAATTATTTCGTGTGTGTTTTTTATTTTTTTTTATTTTTTTATTTTATTTTTTTTCCCCCAGGAAATACATTTATCGTATTCATCCGACAATTTTGTCGTTTTATATTTTGTCCTTACGAATTCTTTTTAACAGAGGAAGTATTGGTTATTGCATATATATATATTTTTTCTATTTTTTTTTTTTTCTATTTTTTTTTTCTATTTTTTTTTTTTCTTTTCCTTCCAATAGGATATCGCGCTTATATGACATATTTGAATTATTAAAAACGCAACGAGAGAGCACGGCGTGGGTCGAATTAATATCATATTTCAATTAAGCGTTTGTACAAAAGAGAGAAAGAAAAAAAATGTAATTTCAATATTTAAAAAGAAAAATTATCGATATATCCGATTTATTTGCGGATAAGAAGGAAAGAAAAAAATATATATATATATATGAAACGTTATATTATTATTATCCACATAAATCGAAATGATTAAATAATATTCGTAAGTAATAGAATATTATGATCTCTCCGTATAGAATGTTTCTAATTATTAATTATACCAATTATCGATTATATACGTACAAAAAAAAAAAAACAATCAAACTTCAGTTGTATCGATTTTTCGTATATAAAAAAAAAAAAAAAAGACAAAATGAAACGAAGTCACGAACGATAATAATTCAATAACGTCAATCACGAATAATCGAAATAAAAAAAAAAACAAAAAAATTAAAATCGAACCATAGAAGTCTAGTAAAAAAAAAAAAGAATTTCTCTTCCCTCCTCCCTTCTTTACTTACCTTTTTTTTCCTTTTTTTTTTTTTTTTTGTTAAAATGTTAAAATAGAACGTGAACCACCAATCCCCATCCCCCTACCTGACCAAACCAAAAAACCTATCTACCCACAAAACTGACCAACGAAATTTCTATTAAACTAAAAACGTGCTCGTATTCTTAACGAGCTTCTTGTTAAAATCCGTACTCTCGATTGAATCGATATCGAATAAGAAAGAAGAAGACAAAAAAAAATAATAAAACGAAACGAAAGAGAAACAGACAAGAAAGAAAGAGAGAGAGAGAGAGAGTAAAATGAGGGAGAGATACCTTTTACTTCTTTTTTTTTCTCTTTTTTTTTTCTTCTTCTTTTTTTATTTCCTTTGCGTTAGAGACTTCATTTTCAACGCACTCAATTTTATCCTGCTTACGTAGGTACGTTAGAATCCCGAGAACATTTTGTCGAACGTTCTTACCATTTTCTATGCTCTCTCTCTCTCTTTCTCTTTCTCTTTCTCTCTCTTTCATTCATTTACTTTCTTTCTTTTTAGCACATAGTGCATAGGAGAACCGGAACACAATGTTCGAAGGAAAATTATCCAAGAGAAGGCGATATCGATTTCCCCGAGATTCTCCTTTCAACATTTTTACATGGGAAAAGCAGTTATTGAAGTGCTCGAGAAAAAGGGTTTTTTCTTTTTTTTTTTCACTAGAACAGAAATAGGTAGACATAATCCAAATAAATTTCTCGGAAAACTCTCTCTTTCTCTCTTTCTCAATAATGTTCACTTTAGTCCCATACAAAACTACGGATTTAATTAGAATTTTATAGTACACATATCCCCCATATAATATAATAATTTAATATGTTAATTGTTTCACTGATCTTTTATTAATATTCGATTTTATTGTTTGTAAATAATATTATCAAAATATTATAAAAATATTTCTATTCGGTATATTAGTAAATGAATTATTTATATTATTTTTCATTTAATTTGTTCGTACACTTTTTTTTGTATCGTATATGGTGTTTAAAAAAAAATATTTTCCAATAGTGTTACAATTAAAATAACGCAGATTAAGATTAATCGAATTTATTGATAATACTTGAACAATGTAT
>JACGWG010000033.1:378623-405473 GCA_023678865.1 Polistes exclamans
TAATGCAGATTAAGATTAATCGAATTTATTGATAATACTTGAACAATTTTTTGTGTGATTCTATTTAAGAAGAAAAATAATCATTGATATTTTAAATGGAAAATTTGTATCTCGTTATTTAAGAATTCAATTATGTTATTTGTTTAAATATTCAATTGATAATATTAGAAAGCACAACAGATAATTTATATAATAATCCTGTTGAAACGTTCATTTATCGATAATTTAACAAGGTTAGATGTAAAATGTGGTTCTTATGGTAACCATCAAATATTCGACTGTTGCATATTTAATCTTATATTCCTCGATTTATCTATTCGCACTTTGAATGTATCTACATGACTTACCTAGATAAACTTAATATGCTTTATACTCAAGTTTTAGTTCAAAGGAGAGATAGAGAAAGAGAAATAGAATAATGGATAAAGTCAATGGTTAATTTCATATAATATACATGAATACGATGAATACGAAACTGGCACAAATTATGGGATACATTTTCTTAATAAATTTTCTTCTAATATACGTTTCACTATTATAATTGAAAATACAAAACGTATTATAAGATTAATCAAACTTTCTAATTGATATTCATTTCATTGTAATTTCATTTAGAACATTTTTATTTTTTATTCTAAACGGAATATTAGTAAGTAAAGAAGGAGGGGGAGAAGGGGGGAAATATAAAATACTTAAATACTATAGAATATATATATTTTTTTTTATTGGATCAATAAAGAATTGTCAGAAAGTCATAGATATATCAAATTCGCGAGAAATGTTGGGAATCGATGTGACGAATAAAAGATAGAATAACTTGAATATTTTTTCGAATAAAATGGTAACTTTATGATAATTTTTCTTTCGTTCGCAAGATTTACCAACCCCCCCCCCCCATCCCCCCGTGTATTCGCGAGGAATTGAGAATAGAAAAATTCTTTTTTCCCCCGTTTTATTTACGAAATAATAAGTATACAGGACGCGTTGTAAAAGTTACTTTTCAATCGTCAAAGTAATATACACATAGAAACCATCCCTTTTTTTTTTTTACTTTTTTACTTTTTTATTCGCAAACTTTTTATCCCACACATTTTATTATTTTTCATTCGAATACGGGATAAATAAAAAAAAATAGGAGATATATTAAATTTACTGCGATATATATATATATATTTTTTTTTCTGTAACTAACAACACAAACAAACGAACAAAATAAAATATTCCTTTAGGCGTGAGAAAATATTAAACAAATTCGTTCAATTTTACGATTGCACGGGGATGGGGGGGAGGGAAAGAAAACAACATAAATTCGTAAAAAAAAATATATAAGGAAAAAAAATGAAGAAACTGGTTCTTAATATTTTCCATTGATATGATTTCTTTCTTTTTTTTTTTTTTGGTTTCTTTGAAAATTACGATAAACGTTTCCACCATAATTTATTTCAATGCATTTGAATGGGGCAAAGTGTATTTAAAGATAACATCTGCCAAGAATATATATGTATATAATGAGAAGAAGACTTCAGGAACGAATAATGCAAAAGTTCTTTTATAATATTCAACTTGGCTTACATTAGATAATTTGCAATAAGTACAGTTACGGGAGTTATGATAGTATCCTTGTTAGCTTTAAAGGTAATAAGAAAACTCAGGAAATTCTCTTCTCGAAAAGAAGCAGCTTTTTTTTTACAACGGTAAAAGAATATCCGTTATTTTATTTTTTATTTTTTTTTTTTTCTTGCGAAAGTTTTTCTACAGAGGAGAGAAAAAAAAATAAATGAAAGAATAAGGAAACATTATCGGAAAGTTAAAGAAAGAAAAGAAAATAAAATAAAATAAAATAAATGTAATAAAACTTGGAAGGAAATTTTTCTTATCCGGAATAGTAAAAATAAGAATGAACAAAAAATATATATAATAATAATAATATTATATTAAGAACCTTGCGTGGGGTATGAGGAAAAGGTACAGGTCTATGGATAATCCCTTAAGTAATCCTTGCTATTCGTAATAAGCAACTAAAAAAAGAAACACAAAAAATATAATGTATAGGACCCTTTTTCCAAGGTTTGTAAGGCCCCGTTAAGAATTAAAATTAAACCAGTTGAACGTGCAAATCGTTAATGAATTGCGATTGAATAGTTTGACACACCCTAAAACAATAGAATCGAATACAGTTGTACGAACACAGAACATTATAGAACAACCCTAAATTGCATGTACCGAAAGTGGTTCGATAACACCATAACTATTGACCAATAAAGTGAGAATATTGAAATATTGTTGTATACAGTGAACAATAACGAAATGAATGAACGCGTCATACGTTATTTCTATGTACAAAATATAGAAATCAATTTATATTATAATATGAATATAATAATAATAATAAAAATTTGCAAACAATATAAATAGAAAAAAATTCTACTTGATTTGGAAGAAAGAAAAAAAAAAAAGAAAAGATAACTCGTATGTGAATGGAATAAAATTGAATAAAATTGAATAAATTGAATAACCATGAAGAAAATTCAATAATAACAATAATGATGATGATGATGATGATGATCATAATAATAATAATGTAACTAATAAAAAATAATAATAGAAAATAAAACGAGATGTAAAAAAAGGGGGAAAGTTGTTATCACCGTAAGATTTGATAAAGGCGGGTACGATAGAGAATACTTAAGTTGAAAAGGGATAGTAAAAGGGTTGTAGTATGATGGAGTAAAGGAATAAGAGAGAGAGAGAGAGAGAGAGAGAGAGAAATTTAGTAAGAGAAGGAAAGGAACTATTCTAGTGACAGGAAACAGAGAAGGAAGGAAGAACGGTAGTAGTTTGAATAGTTACAGGTATGCTGCAATTTACAATCAGGGCCGTCTCAAGTATACACGAACACCAAAACTTCTATAATAAATCATTTTCAATGGAATTATATAGAAAACATATACGATATAAATCTTAAATCGTCAAAATACTATATTCCTTAATCGAATGTTTATAACAATTTTTATTTCAATTAACAATTACAGGTTAAATGCTATTCTATAATTACAAAAAAATTATCATATATAAATAAAATGAATATAGAATAAAATAATAATCATTTATATATATATATATATATATATATATATATATAATTATTATAAATATTAATAATTATCTATCACACACACATATGAAACACATAGCAACAAATTATCAATCTTTTAAATGAATACAAATTAATATTTTACAAATAAAGAAAAATCTTACAATTGCTCGAAATATGAAAGCTTATAAATGAAAATTTATTTTATTCATTATACTTTCAACCAAAATATATATAAAAATATTAAAAATAATGCTTTAACGTAATGCACACAACACAAATTTTACAAAAATATTCGAAAGACACAATTATTACGATAAACATTATTAAAATTAAACAAAAATTGTATATATTAAATCTAACAAATCATTACAAAATATATAACATTAGAAAATAAATAAAATTAATAATAATAAGGTTAATAAATAGTAGCCCCTCTCTCATTTGCGGTTAAAATTTGATCCAGCCCTGGTTGAAACGTTTGAGAGTAGTAACACACCACCACCATTCTATTTTCAACAAGCTCACCTCCACCCTTTCCCTCCTCCCCCCCATCCCATAGAACTATCCCTGAGTCCAACGAACGGGCTCTTAAACTCAGCGATGTACCACAGAGTAGTACGGCCAACTAAGTTTACTAGCATTTACTTGCTCGCCAAAAGCGACTAGAAAAGGGGTGGAAGGGGGGAGTCCAGGGGTGGGTGGATGGACAAGGGGGGTAGGAGGGTTGGTTGTCGGGCCGATTCACGTACAAGCTGATTTCGCTGGACTCTACTACAATCTCACTTTCACCATGACGTTCCTCCTTTTCGTATTGAGAAAGAGAAAGATAGAAATAGAGTTGGAGAGAATGAGAGAGAGAGAGAGAGAGAGTATAATATCGTGCGAATGGTAGGAGAAGACGGTATTAGTCCATTTCCCTCGTTTCAACTCAGAGTTTCCACTCATTTTAGTCCTTTTCAATGATAGTAGAAGTAACATGAGACCAACTAACTAACGTTGGTTACACGTGTATGTCGGATTGCTTGGAAAGTTTTCATGGTGGTGGTGATGATTAATATTTTCTTTTTTTTTTTCTTTTCTTTTTCTTTTCTTTTGCAAATTTATTTCTTTAGTTTCTAAACCCGTGGTTTGAGAGTCTCTACAAATTTTTTTCGAGTAAACTAATGAGAATGGGTACACCTATGGTTGCCAATAAAGGGTGAGGGGGATGGGACTTTTATTTTTCTTCAACGAAAAAAGGAATATCTACCATCGAAGATTGTATTATTTTTTGATATTTAAATTGGAAACTATATAGTTGATATTATGGTAAGATTGAATGATATTATATATGTGAACTGTGGGGGTGAGGGATGAGAGAGAATAATTGTGTTATATTGTGTTGAATATTTTTCATATAGATTTTTTAGTTTTTTTTTTTTTTACTAATTGAAAATTATCTACACACTTTGAATATTGTTTTTAGAAAGTTTCTACAATCGTGATATTCCTTCTTTTTTTTTTTATATATAATATAAAGAAAGAAAAAATTAAATCATAAGAATTTAATAATATTAATTTAATTATTATTATTATATAATAATATATATAAATAATTAATAATAATAATAATTTAGTAATATTTTATAATTGAACGAAAATGCATTCACACACACACACATATATTTGTTCGTTTAGCAATACAACTATTTATACAACACAATTGATCACTAATATCTACTTTAATTTATTATCTTCTTACTTTATATAATATATATATATATATATAAATACATAAGCACATACATATAACACACATATATTAAATTATCTAAATTCGATCCCATAATTTTCTTCCTCACGCGTATATATACCACCATATATTATCCAACGATCATTAATTAGATATCGAAACGAACGTAACTTGTTCATAAAAAAATATATCGAGAAATTCCTTTTTCCACCTTACTTCCTTATTTTCCCATAGAAATAAAAGAAAGAAAGAAAAGATCAAGAACAGAGGCAAAAAAAAAAAGACCAAAAGAAACTGAAAAATTCTCGGAATTTTCATCGAAATTATAGTTCGCGTTATGCAAAACTCGTAGTAAAATCAACCCCTCACCTGCCCCTCCCCCTTTCTCCAAAATCTCATTCCTATATTCCCCCACACCATCATCACTACCACCACCACCCATTTTTCCCCTTCTAGTCATGGTATAATGCAACGAAAGGTTCATATCGAATTCAGAATTCGATTACTTTCCATATAAAGAAAAGAAATGAGAAATAAAAGAAGAGAAAGAGAAAGAGAGAAGAGAAAAAAAAAAAAAAAGGTATATTGAGATAAAAAAAAGAAAAGAAAAGGTAGCGATCCCGTAATTTATATTCATCGAAGGGTCAGGATGATAAATATGCATATATATACATATATATATACACACACACATATATATTTACATATATATATATATGTTTCTTGATTTCAAATATTTGCTCGTTTGAAATTGTGTTATTGGTATTATATTATCTAGGAATAATTTTTGCATCTTTCCTCCTGAATACTCTCTCCAACTTTGATATCCAATAGTTGTGGTGGTTAACTATGGTGGTAGAGACTGGTAATAAAAAAAAAAAGAAAAAGAAAATCCAGTTAAGGAGTTTAATAACTCTACTTCGTAGATTGGTTCGGCGTATAATAAATCCGCGAAAGTTCAAGAGGAAAAAGGAAATTATTATCAGAAGTGGTGAAACGTTCCGCGATGATGAAAGTAATGAATTTTTCTCTTCGAATATATATTTTTTTTTTTTTATATGTATATATATATATATATATATATATATATATATATCTGTTGGAATTTGTTTTGCATATAAATGAACGATTTTGTTATTCGCGGTTTTTCGAATATATTCATTTTTTTCTTCCTCTTCTTTTATGGTTTTCTTTTTTTTTTCTTCTTCTCTTAAACATCGTAACACAATTGGATAATTTATCGTAAAGTCTATGATTTAATTATAATAATTGTTAATGAAAAATATGCTTTGGGGACACGTTTTAAAACGTGAAAGCATGCTTACTAATAAATATTATCAAATGTTATAAATATATGATACACTAAATTGTTAACAATTTCACACGATTGCGAATGTGATCTTATAGAAAATGCAATTATAAATTTGTTTCCCAACCAAAATGATGGGATAGATATCATATACGTTTTCTATTTATTCGTGGTATAATAAAATAAAATAAAATAATAATTTCGCAGTAAAAATTATTGTCGTATTTTTCGTATTTACGATGTTATTCGAAAATTAGAATAACAATTCTAAATCAAATTACAATACATATATGCGGTGGGAAAAATCTTTCCGGAAATATTCGTCGCGGTTGTAATAAAAACAGGGTGGATGGGTGGTTGGGGGTTTGGTACAACACACCGTGTGCAATAATAATGTAATTAAAAATAATACAAATTTCTACTAGTCTGGGATTGCAAGTTTCATAATTGCATATGAAAACGTAAATAAAATTCAATTCATGTGTGGCAATCATGTGACGCGTGTAAAACACGTACGTACGTACGTACGTACCGTCTGTTTACGGTGTAAAAATATAATAATAAAAAAGATAAAACCATAGAATATTTCCTCGTATTAGTTAGGTAGGACGGGCAAATAATGCGTTTGAAAATAACGAATGCCAATCCCGTGACACACGACATTGACGGAAGTTTGACGAAGAATAAACCAGATACCCACCATAATACGGGATACCACATAAAACGTAAACACCCCTGTGTTTTTCTCTGATACCATATAATAAAAAGTAATAAATCTAAAAAGATATTGGGATGACAAAAGTGCTTTTCAAAGTAACAAATCTCCATAAATTTTAATACCCTATTTCCCCTTCTCCCTCCCATACGATACACGTGTATGCACTTTTAACCGAATGCCATGACAAAACGAAAGAGAGAAAGAAAGAGAGAGAAAAAAAATAACTTAAACCAAATCAACAATCTCAGATTGATGTGTGTGTGTGTTTTATATATAAAAAATGATATATGTATTAAAAAAAATCAAATCAAAAATCAAATATAAATGAAATAATTTTGTACAATATTATATTAGAAATATTATTGATTATTTTATTTAATAAGAATAAAAAAAAATTCGGAAAAAGTAACAAAATTGAATGAATCGTTCGATTACGAATTTCAATTATAGAATACTTATTAAATTATCTTGTGTTTAAACTGCTTCATTATCAAAGTCCTTGAAATTCGGTAATAACGTATTTCTAGCATAATGTAAACAGATTAATAGGAATTTTGGATTTACCAAATGGGAACGAATGTTTCGTGTGTATCGTCATTAGAATATCAATCAATCAATCCATCCATCTATTCCTTCATTCATTCATTCATACATTCATTAATTCATTCATTCATCCGTAATATCAATTCAACGAGGTTAACATCATCGTAATTGATTCCCATCTCAAGTTTGATGATTAACGTTAGCATTTCCTTAAACTCCTATTGTGTAATTCGAACATTTGCCTATTTTCCCATGATTAGTCGTCTTTCCCCATATAGATGAATCCTCTACGATTACGAGAAGATTTATCTAAATTTGGCATGACCACAATCCCATAATTCGATTCTATTATCAAACATATGCTAATAATAATTATCGATTTTTTATGAAAAGTTTCAATGGTGGGGTGGGGGAGGGGGAGGGGGGTTGGAAGAGATATTCGTTCTTTGTAATATTTCGTTTGATCAAAAGGGATAAATTCATCAATTTTTCAACGAGAATGAGAGAGAATATAAAGGAAAGAAAAAAAAACAAAACAGAAAGACAAGGAAAAAAAGAATAAGAAGAAGAAGAAGGGAAAAAGGGTTTTTCAACTTTTCAATATTGGTGATTTGAATAATGAAGTAGTGAACCGTAACGCAAACAAAGGGATGGAAGGAAGGAAGGAAGGAAGTAAAGTAAAGTAAAGTAAAGTAAAGTAAAGTAAAGTAAAGTAAAATAAAGGGAAAGAAAGAAAGAAAGAAAGAAAAGATGAGTGGACCGAATCGATCTATAAGAAAAAAAATAAAAAACAAACAAAAATAATAATAAAACAAAATTTCAAACCGTAATTAGGTGCATTACATAGAACTTTCAATCAGGTGTGTGTATTGCCATATTAATAAAATATATAAAAATAATATCAATCAACTAAACCATAAATATTTCATATTTCTTATGGTTGTTGTTGGTTGTTGTTGTTACATCAAGATTATGCATTTGTATGAAAAAATAAAAGGTGAAGAATAAAAAATTATATATATATACATATATATATGTTTGATCAAAAAAAGGAAAAAACCAAGCAAACAAACAAACAAACAAACAAACTCGTAAAAATAATAATAAAACAAAATTTCAAACCGTATTTAGGTGCATTACATAGAACTTTCAATCAGGTGTATGTGTGTGTGTTTGTATTGTCATATTAATAAAATATATAAAAATAATATCGATCAACTAAACCATAAATATTTCATATTTCTTATGGTTGTTGTTGTTTGTTGTTGTTACATCAAGATTATGCATTTGTATGAAAAAATAAAAGGTGAAGAATAAAAAATTATATATATATACATATATATATGTTTGGCCAAAAAAAGGAAAAAACCAAGCAAACAAACAAACAAACAAACAAACTCGAGTGGAGAAGAAGAGTTGTTGTTTTGTCGATTTTTCGAACACGAAAGAATCGGTAAAGCTCTCTAATTAACTTATTCCGTTGGTTTGCCCTTAATTAATGCATACCGCATACCTTTCGCTTAAGCGTTGCAATTCAATTACGCGAAATCAAGCTACGTCTAGATTGCTGTTACATTCCTCTTTACCTATTCCAGCCCCCTTCCTCTCTTCCACCCTACTACACCCCCTCCCGATTATATATATATATATATTTCTCGATTTACACGAATTTGAGATCACAAGAAAATTCGTTGCTTATGTAATACAAATATGATTCTACACATATGTTTATATTTTTTCTATATGTAAGAGGGGTAGGGGTTGGGGCGGGGGGAAGAGGAATTGTATTATTTTATACATTTTATTTTCTAAAAATAATAATAATATTTTTTAAAATATTGTAATATTATTATTTCTTTTTCTTTTCGTTTTCTTTTTCTTCAAATCGCGTTTCGTGGTACAATTATTTTTTTTTTTGTAAATTGTTATATCCAAAAAAGAAAGGTGTATATATATATAAAATATGACGATATAATAATATGTTGCATGTTTACAATGAAGTGTATCGATAATATATCATATTATTATTTGCTATATCATTTTATTCGAATGAATAATAATAAAAAGAAAGATAATTATATAATTCGTATTATTTCATATGTTATAATTATCTACGATTTCTCTTCTATCTATCTACGATTAAATAAAATATAATATAAAATAAAATAAAGTATAAATATATAATTTAAATTAAATTATTATATTATAATATATACAATATATTGAATATGATAATCAATACACGATTTAAACTTATTGTAAAATAATTCAATATAGAAAGATAAAAAAAAAAAACAACAAAAGACAAAAACGATTCTAAATTTATATATTCATCTACAATTACCATCATATTTATATAATATAACATACTCGACGTATCCCATATCATTTTTCTTCAAAGTGCTTAATTTCCCAACTTTCCATACATTATCATTTTACTTTTCTTTCTTTTTTTTTTTATCCCTCGTCAAATTATTCTCATAAGTATGCACCATTAATTTTAACGTTTCCCTTACGGACATACTAATTCGGATGATAATCACGAACCGCGGAATGGTACTCTGCTAGCCGTTTTTCGCTCAGGGAAAGGTGTTTGTTATCCTTTCTTCTTCTACTTTTTTTTTTTTTTTTTTTTCTTCAATTTTTTTCTCTCTTTTTTTTTTTTTTTTTTCTTAAAGAGAGAGAAAGAGATATATATATATAGATAGAAAAGAAAGAAAAGAAAAGAAAGAAAGGTAGCTTGACGGTGAAAGAATACGCGTCAAAAGAATAACGGGTGCTCACGTATATTTGCATTTCTATATAAACCTAGCTTCCTCCCCCCCCCCCCCTTTCCCCCTCCCTTGGCCTCCCCCTTCACCCTATTCCCTACCCCCTTCTTGCTCTCAGCAAGCCCCCTTTCCATCCCATCGTTCCTTCCTATGCTTTGCCAGAAGGGGAATTTTTACTAAAAGTCAACGTACTCGGTCTCGACAAAGTGTCGCTCGGGAAACTAACTTTAAAACGGGAACGAAACGAAACGAAACGAAACGAAACGACAGTACAGAACAGAACAGAACAGAATAGAACAGAACGCGACACGAAAACGAGATAGAAAACAAAATGAAAATGAAAATGAAAATGAAACGAAACGAAACGAAACTCGACGGATCGTAAAATAATTATTTTTCAGTTCAGTGATTGGGTGTCCTATTCGAAAATCGTTCGTAACACGCAACTCGGCGCTCAATCATTCGATCATTCTATCACAATCAAAAGTGGGGGGTAGGGGGAGGTTTGATAGGGATGGTGATGGTGATGGTGGGGTTAAACTACTGAAAATGGAAGTTTTTGTTCGATTCTAAACAATAGAATTTATTTAATAATACATTTCGTATCATAAATTTAACTTACATCGATTTATATTATTATTATTATTATTATCGATTGGAATTATTATATTCGGTGGATTTTTTTTTGTTACTATACGAAGATCTTTTTTTTTTTGTGAAATTTTTCTTTTATTTAATATTATTATAATTAATATAAATAATAATATAATGATAATATAATAAAATAATTAATATAAATAATATAAATAATATAATAATATTAATTATAATAATATTAAATAAAAGAATATATATATATATATATATATATATTATAAAATGATATTATATTCAATTAAAAATGGATATGTAATTGAAATATCTGAGATGTGAGCTTGAAATTAGATGAATTAGTAAGAATAATATTAATTGATTAGTCTAAGAGAAGTAAAAATGAATTATTTTTTTGTTCTTATTAAATATCTCGTATCTTTGTATTTGAGTAATAATTGGAAACTTTTGTCCGACAGTGTACATACATACATGGTTGATAGATATATGCAGAATAGTGACTAAACAATAGCAATTATCGTAACTTCGAATTTAACTCGATTCCAATGTTAATTCTAGCAGATCGATGTTGGTGGGTGGGTGGGTGGGTAGGGGGTGGGGTTAGAGGGAGAGTAGGAGGAGGAAGGTAAAGGGGTTTCTATAGAATAACAACACGTTGTTGGTGGTCTCTTCGTATCACCTAACTTAAAGCTATCAAAACATCTATAAACTTTTCCTTAACTATACCGGGTTATACATATGTAAATATATATTTTGAACTTAGTAAAAGTGGATTTTCAAATGCAACAACAACAACAACAACAAGAACAACATCAATCCGACTGAAATTCATTTAAAATTCGTGATGGGGAAAGAAAATCTTAACGTTACTACGTAATAGTAATGGGGGCCGCCGTCTTATTACAACTTTTCCAATTCTTTTTGTTTTCGTTTCGTTTCTTCTTCTACTTCTACTTCTTCTTCTTCTTCTTCTTCGGGAAATAATTATTATTTTTAATAAGATTTTAATTGGAAAAAATTTTTTTTGTTTTTTTTTTTTTGTTTTCCTATTCATTCGTTTTTATTGTTAATTATAAATCCGTATAAATATAATAAACGATAAAATAATTGTTCTTATTATTATTATTATTATTATTTTGTCATTAGGAAAAAGAAAAATTACAATTAATTATATTATATTTGTGTTCTAAACGATTGATTGTAATATTTTATGTGTGATATTTTTATTATAGTTTTTATATTAAATAAAAAAAAAAGGGGTGTAATATATGATTGGTATAAAAAAGTTGAATAATAATCTTGAAATAAGTTTAACACTCACCCCCAAGTACAAAAATATTAAATCTTTGAAATTATCAATTAATTACAAACGTTACAAAATTTATGATTTTAATTCGAGTATACGTACAATAAACAAAAATTATATTTTGTCATTTGAAAAAAAAGAAATTTACGAAATTACTCATCTCGATCTTGAAATAAGTTTAACATCCACCCCCAGGTACAAAAATATTAAATCTTTGAAATTATATCAATTAATTACAAACGTTACAAAATTTATGATTTTAATTCGAGTATACGTACAATAAACAAAAATTATATTTTGTCATTAGAAAAAAAAGAAATTTACGAAATTACTCCACTCGAACAATCACTAATTTGATTTAAAATAAAAAAATTGTACAATAACGCGCGTATATATTTCTTTTAAGAATTTTTCTGTAATGTTGATTTACGATGTTGTAATAAGTCGAATTATTATTAACGAATATACGATATTACACTACGACGTGCAAAGAATCGTTATAAGGAAGGGTAACGTTCATTAAGTAACGCTGCATGTATAGTGAAATATTAATAATATCGAAGATCCTTTATATAAACGTGTGTATGTATACCTTACAACGTTTCCCTAAATTAAGTAGAATGGGAATAAATGATAGCACCCATAATATAACTATCTCAGGCAACGTTATTATAAGCACCCCCCATAGGGTTTTCCAATAAAGTATATTCTAACGATATGTTTATAATGAATCATTAGAGATAATTCAGATAATTCAGATAATTTAAATAATTTTACTCAGTTTTTATCTAATTCTAATCAATATTAACTTATCATATACTATTTTATTCTACATATATTATTTTTCTTTTTCTTTTTCTTCTATTCAATTAACCTAAATGTCAATTAATCAAACAAAAAAAAGCCAATTGTATTATTTTTTTATTTTAATCCATGTGTTCATTGGACAATTTATTTATTACAAATCGAATGTTTCGTTTGTTTCGTTTAAAAAATTCATTCTTTCAATTATTTCATGTTAACAAATTTTTTAACGAGGTGGTGTCATTAACGAACCACCGTATATACTCCATTCCCCTCTCTCCCATAAAAATAAATAATTAGATGGTGTATAAATAAATAAATAAATAAACAAACATTTACTTACCGTTGTTCTATTCTTTTTCTTATTCTCAATAATTTAAAAAAAAATAACTTAATCGACACAAAATTTTGTCCGATAACACAATTATTTATTTTTTATATATATATATATATATATATATATATATATGTATATATATATATATATAAAAAAAAACAAGGTAACATTTTGAGTGGAAACAAGTTTTCGAGTTTGTAACGTAAATTGTACACGCGGTGGGTGTACCGTGTTAAACTAAATTTGGTGGGTTCTGTTAATATATGAGTTTGACACCCCTATTTTATACACACAAACACATACACATAATATATATGTATTACACGTATCTAAATAAACATAGGAAAACAACATACAAGTTTTATCGATCGAATGTTAAAGAATCATCGTATTATTATGTGAATTACAAAGACAAAATTAAATTAAATATATATGATATATATTATATATAATAAATAAATAATATATATATAATATATAATATAATAATATATACATAATATATAATATAATAATATATATATAATATATAATATAATAATATATATATGTGTGTGTTGAAATCAATTATTCAACATATTATTCACGTTATTAAATTTTCGAATAATAAATAATATTAAAAATTGTATAAATATTATAGGAAACATCTAGTGAATCTTGATGATTCCCCATACCATAGACCACAAACACAACCCCATAATCCGTTAATATATCGAATAAAAAATTAGTAGGATATTTAACGAACCGAATGACACGATCATCATCCCCTGTCGAGGGGAGGAAAATGACCTTGATAATATTATAATATTCTCGAGGAGTCGACGATGCTCATCTGACTCCGTTAACATCTCACCCCGTTGTTCCCCTTTCCACCACCAACCCTTTCACCCTCTCCTCATCTCGAGATACGTATTTACTGCATATGCTGTTGCATACATTATGGTGCTGCACCATAATGTCACAATAACGTACGACCTCTATCCCGTATCTCCTCAAATTACCACCCCATAAACGATAATATCCCTTAGCTCCTAAATTTACGCCCTTTTATGTGCAAACAGTACCCTTACCTCATACCCTTCTTCAATTTCCCCACTCTAATTCCAATTGCTGCGAATAAACAATAGGGAAAAGGGGTGGTGGGAAGGGGTAAAAATAAATAATAATCATCTCGTAGTTAGCTTAAATTAAATATATATTATATTTTATTATATTAAATATATTTATTTTATTTAATTTTTATTTATAATATAATTTGTTATATTTGTATACATTTTATTCATTTAATTTCATTTAATAATATAATTTTAATTTGTTCAAATATATTATATATATTTAATTTATTATATATTATATAATATATTATATATTATTATATATATTATATTATAAATTATAATGAAATTAATATTGATCAGAAATAATTGGAAAGAAGAGAGTAGTTGTTGTTAATATTAATTATCTTAATTAAAATTAGAACGATTCCATACATATTATTGTTTTAATTGTTGTTTCCTTTATTTTATTTTCGTTTATTTTTTTTTTTTTCAGAATCCAGTTGCAACATCGTTCGAAATATTTTGGATGATATTCGAGCCAATATTGTTTGGTATAACGGGTACACAAATAAGAATTGACGAATTAAAAGGAAAAACTGTATACCTTAGTATAAGTTGTTTATTAGCCGGTATAATAATAAGAATAATCGTAACTATTATAGTTGGTATTGGTTGTAAATTAAATACTAAAGAAAAAGTTTTCATCGCATTATCTTGGATGGCAAAAGCAACAGTCCAAGCAGCCCTAGGACCAGTAACCCTTGACGAAGTTAATCAAGATGATACTGAACAAGTCGAATACGCTAACATTGTATTGACCATTTGCGTTCTTTCAATTTTATTAACTGCACCGGCCGGTGCAATAATCATATCATTGTCAGGACCGAAATTATTAACCAAAACTACGAACACTGGTGTACCACCGGATGCTTGGAAAAAAACTAGAAGACCATCTATGAGAGATATTTCTATAATTAATGAGGATCCTGATCTCGAAGAAACCGAAAACGATAGCAAACCTTGATTCATTTTTTCTTATTCTTATTATTCTTATTATTTTTCTTTTAACGTTAGTTTTCTCTCTCTTTTATTATACACCTTTATTTTTTGTTCTTCATCTTATTGTTTTTATCTATTACTTTACTTACGTCATTTAACATTTTCATTATTATTTTATTCTTACTCATCGTCATCATCATTCTATCTTTATCTTTGATGACTACAGAAATAAGAAATATATATTTCTTTTTTTGCGTGTATCTCTTATTATTATATTTATTTCACTTAATGTCATCAATTTATTTTTTCTTTTTCTTTTCTTTTTTTATTCTTTACCTATTTAATTTTATTATCACGATCAAAAGGTAGAAAAGAAAATAAAGGGATATATATTTTAGGTATTTTTAAAGGTTTCTGATGAGATTTAGGGAAACGTATTTCTTATGGTTAAAATAATGGGAAGAATATTTGAGGAAACAAAAAATAATCGAAATTTTAAAAATAAGGAAATTATATTTTCCTCGTATGAGATAAATACATGAAACAAAATATTCGTATTATTTGAATTATTTTAACACTGGTTTTGTTTCTTTTATATTATAGGAAAAAGATAAAAGAAAAATAAAAAGGAAAAGAAAACAATACGATATACAAATAACAGTTTAATTATTTCTCATTAAACAAACAGATCTAATTTCTTAAGTTAACAAAAAATTTCAAATACGTAGAAAAATAAAATTACGTAATTACTAATTATAGAAATAATATAAGACTAGGAAAGATAATGTAAATATATTATACTTTGCCTAATTAGAATAATATAATTATTGTAAATTGTTTTCCTTTGTATATCGAATATATAATTAGATATTAAAAAACTACAAAATATGATTTTAAATTTTCTTTCTAATATTATCAGCTTATTATTCCACGTAGAAATTTTTGTACATATATCATCTTAAATTGCTTACTTGCCTAATTTTAATGCCAAGACAATAAAATTTTATTAATAATATAATTATATAATTATAATATAAAATTTGAGAAGAAAATAAATCATATGCAATTTATTTGTCGAATTATTATTATCATCGTAATCGAATAAATTAAATCAAAAATAACAAATCCAAAAATCATAATAATATTTTATAGAAGTAATAATACTTTCAAATGTGTATGGGGTACTTTTCAAAAAATCATTTCAATAATAAAATGAAATATTTTTCTTTTGTCATCGAGATAAAAGAAAAAAAAAATAATATTTCACTTTTGCAATCACAAACAATTCTTCTCAAATTCATATAAAAAAAATGAACGTTACGTTTATAATCATATCGATTAATTGTATTATAAAATAAATATACAACTATTACACATTAATATATTAATGTTATACATATAAGACATTATTTTTCTTTTACAATAATATATAATATATAATATCATATCGAATTATATATAAAAAAAAAATATATATAATATAAATATTTTAACGATAAAGAAAAAAATGTGATCCACACACACACACACACACAGTCTTTGGGATAAATATTATTTTTCTTTCCTCTTTCCCACTTTACTTCGTCCTGTTTCCAAAGAAAAAAAAAAAGCAAGAAACGATATACTCTAGTGTAAACCATAAACATAAGACATAAGACATAAGACATAACATAACATAAGAGTTCATAAGGCCGTTCTTTCAATAGCGGATAATTCTTAATAATTGAAATAACCCGTTACCGTAAGATACATAAGAATCATAAGAAGGGTTTCATAAGAGAATTAAGAGGCGAGGTTTTGGTATCAGTATATATATATTTATTCTAAAGTCACTCTCTCGACATAAGATTTCCCGAGCCGACCATTAACATAAACTAAGCCTCGCTGACATAAGAACCGATACATACTGAACTGAACCGAATAGTCGAATAATACTAACTAACTCCCTAACTAACTAAAACTAACTAACTCACTAACTAACTAAGACTAACTGACCCCCGCCGTATTCTCCGACTGCCCTTTTATACTTTCTATCGAACAACGGAGCATCGGATTCCCACCACGGGTGACGCATACGGTCTATGTTCTTCACACTTAATCTTAAGAGTATCGATATCCTAAATAAACATCCGCACGCACTTACGCTAATGCAGGCGCCAACGTGCATGGACCCTCATAAGCGTTTACACTAGGATAGACAAAATAAAATAAGAAAACAGGAAAATTAGTGGGGACTCCTGGCACAAGACAACTTTTTCGAACCTTACTATTATTCAACACCGGTAACTATTTCGGAAGTTCGAAGATGAGAACGTAGGAACGAAGCTTATCAAATTTCTGCTGTCGAAGATATCATATCTTTTTTATTTTCTTCAAGAAATTCAAAGAAATAAAAATAAGAAAAAAAAAGGCTACAAATTACACGTATTCTGCTAAGCGTACAAAAATGAGTGCAATTGAAAAATATTAAAAAAATTAAAATAATATACAATTAGAAAATACAAGAACTATATATATATATAATATTATAGTGTATATAATATAATATATAATATATATATATATATATATATAAAGAGAATGTATATAGTAAGTATACGAAGTAATAGTTTTATAGAAATATATTAGGGAAACCGTAAAATAATAATGTCTTGTTTTTGTTTCTAACATTAAATTCAAACACTGTTTTAAATTAAACAATAATCTGACAAATGATTAAAAAAATATTAATATACGTAAAAAAGACATTACTTTTCGATCCCCTCTAATATATTTAATATACAATTATTTTTCTAACAATACATTGAGATATATATATGTAATACAACAATATCTAAATATAGAAAATACTATGTTATAATAATTAAAAAAAATATGTTTCTTACTAAAGAGTCCATTTGAAAATCAACAAAAAATATAATTAAACATATTTTTGTTCGTTTAAAACTTAAAAAAGAGTCTAATTGTACTCTTGTATAAACAATATTATATCTACTTTTATTATTTAATTAAATAAAACACAATTAAAAAGAAAATACAATTAAAATTCATCAATAGTAATAGAATTAATTAAACCAAAAATTAATTTTTCAAAAAATAAAGACATTAAATGAAAAAATATTTAAAATAATCTCATTCAATTATTTTAAAATATTAAAAACTAATACAATTTCATTGACATTTCATTATAAGTAACTAAAAAAAACTATAATTATTTATGATAAAGCTTATCAATATAATATAATATTAAATATAAGAATACAAATGATAATGAAATAGATTTGTTTAATAGTATTAATACAAAACTATTATTATATAATAAAACTATCATTAAATATGTCTTTGTGAGGGTGAGTGGGTGGGGGTTATGTTGCTTTTAAACAAATTATAAATGCTTCATTACTCATATTTAATTTCTTTCTCTCTTGAATTCATTCACTCATTTACTCACTCACTCACTCACTCCCTTTTCTATCTGTCTTTCTCTCCCTTAAGTAAATTTAATGACGTAATAGGATTACCAAGTGCTTCTTGGGAATATCAGCTTACGTTAGGTAGTAGAAAGCTTCTTTGGTATCTTACGAGAGAAACGTAAGTCTCAATTTCGTGTTTTCTTTTTTAATTCTACACGGTCGTAGGTAATACGTGTAAAACAATCTACCCTTTACGTATAATATCCATCCTTCGTGTGTATTAATATAATAATTATTATAAAAGAAAAATGGAAAAATATATGAAAGATAATATAACAAATTAAAAATAACGTCGAATGTTATTATTGAAACACAATAAACTAAGAAAGAAGAAGAATAATACAATTTGAATTAATGTAAATTTGTATTAAATCAAATTTTACTAAGGACTAAAATTGTTAGTTTAATAATTATTATTTGTAAAACATTATAACGATGTTTCTAATTAAACTTCTCATAATTATAGTTTCTTAAATTAGAATAAGAATATTCGAGAATAGTTTAACGTTTCCTCTCGTAATAATAATAATAAGTTTTGCATGTTACTTTTCGATAAAGAAAGACAACTTTCCTTTTTTTTTTTTTAAAGAGAGAAAGAAAGAGAGTGAATGAGAGATAGAAAAAAAGAGTAATGTATTTATAAAACATCGTTACTCATTTACTGAGTAACAAAAATAATCTTTCTTAAATTAAACTCGAAAACTGTGGTATACTTATATGTATGTGTGCATGTGTGTGTACAGATTTTAAAGATTGCAGAAACATCGCTCGTTAAATTTTAACTTTCGAGCGTAAATATATCTGCCATAAGAAAGTCGTAAATATCTTGAAAAACTTTAACTGGACACCCACTTGAAAAAGACAACCCCCCACCTTTTAATTCCACCACCATCACCATCACCACCATCACCCTAATCCAGTTTAGTTTCGTTCCTCATTCTAATCATTTTTCATTTTCTTTCTTTAACTCATTAAACGAATCTTCGTTTTGAAGATTAAAAAAAAATATAAAACTATAATAAAAAAAGGACGAACGTGTGTAACATCGATTACGTCATATTCATATTAACTTCACATATTATAATAATTTTAAGGTGTTCACTTCTTCTACTACTAACGCAAAGTTTATTTCTTTTCTGAATAAGTTATATTCTTGGAACACTGTGTAGATGTGTATAATATGAAGTATGTGTATATATATATATATATATATGTATTGGTGACTTCGTCAAAACGGAAACTAGTTGGGATACATTTAGTATACCCAAACCAGATGTTTAACAAAAAGTATAATTCGTAAATGAAAAATGTACCCATGGTATATCATTTTGAATTTAATGTTTTTTTATTTAGTAATCGGTTTCCAAACTTTTGATTTTTAAAATCTATCTATCGAATGTAATTTTATTTTATTTTATTTTTTATTTTATTTTATAATATACACACAATTGTATCTGTAATCAAAATAATGTGTATTATTAATGTATTAAATTTGTAATAAATAATTAGTAATTTATATATGATTTAAATTAATCGAAATATGATATATTATAATGTTTCATATTATCTATATTGTAAAAAATAATTTACCACAAAAAAATTATATTTAACATAATATTATTATAATTGAAAAATAATTTGTCTATGTTAAAATCAAAATAATGAATAATTGTGTGTTAAATATATTTCATTGAATTGTTTAAATATTATTGAAATATTCGTTCCATATATATATATTAAGTATTATTATTATTCTATATAGAAGATGTTAGAGTTCGTCCTTTTATTTTTAATCATGGTGTTGAACTAACTTGAAACGTAGACATTAAAGTACTATTACTAGCACTTTTGTTAACCCTACAAGTATCGTGTAAAGCTGTTGTTGCATTACTCGACGATCGTTTGTCCTCGAATCCCATTCTTTTTCTTAATGCATGATAAACGCGTTTCTTTAAAACAAATAAAATAAATATTGCTAATCCCTGTAAACAATTGAACGAGTCGGATAAATAAAAGAATTCTTCTTTCCATTCCCAATCTTTGGCATATTTGTTGGCAAAGTATGATATTATTTCGAGTATCCAAGTTACTCCCATTACGATGAACAGCTTTATGTTCATCATTAACCTATAATAAAAAAAAAATTAAAAGAAAACAAAACAAAAATAAAACAATTTAGTAAGATTTATTTTTTGATTTGAATTAATTTAGATTTAATTTCTATTTAAATATATATATATATATTTCTTATTATCTATATAATTATATATATATATTTAAAATAGAATATATATGTATTTAAAATTTTATATATATTTAATATATATATATATAAAAGTATTCCAATATTAAATAAATATTAAAATCAAAAAATTAAAATATAATTGTTTTATTAAAAATCATAATTATTTTTTTTTCTAACGTACATTATTAATTATCATTTTATTTAATAAAATTTGTGGACTCTGTTATTAATTAAAAATTATACAGTACTTTTGTTTAATACTTATAGAGATAGAAAAATTTGGAAATTTAACATAAAAGAGAATAGAAAAATTTTATAATATTCCTATAAATATTTAAGTTAATAAACAATGTATTTAAATAATTATAACTTACCTCATACGATCTGCTTGGTATCGTTTATTTCTAGCATCAGAAGGATCTACAATAATCCTATCTATTTCAGCTTTGACTTTGTTACAATTGATTGATGTGACAACGAAGAATATTATGTTGATTATTAATTGAAGTGTAACGGGTCCTATGAAGAACACAATTTCACCATGAAGATTCCTTCCATCTGTGTAACAAACAAAAATTTCTTTTTTTTTATTATATTATATTATATTTTTTAATATCAATCGACAAAGTTTATTCGAAAAAGAAAAAGAATAATAATAATAATTAAAAAAAATATATTAAACAAAATTATTCTTTTAATGCATTAAAAATAATATAATATAATTATATATATTTTTTTTATTTATATTATGAAGATATTAATTAATTATTGTTATAGCATTAATATAAATTAAATATTATTATTATTATTATTATTAATATTAATAATATAACTTACGTGTAAACCAACAGTTTCCCAGACCAATGGAAGGCGTCAAATAATTCGGCAAAATTTTGACATGATCTCCGACAATGACTATGACGGTAATAAAACATGCGAAACCCCAGGCATACAAACAATACAATAAAAATCTTTTCCAAGATCTTCTTCTTCTCGTAGATGTGCTACCACGTGAACCCCTAAAAAAAAAAAAAGAAATAAACATAATAAACGATATACAATCAAAATTAATAACAATTTTTGTATAAGGGGAAATAAATTAAAAAAAAAACAAAATGATGAACTTTGAAACTTTGATTTTAAATTTCGAATAGATAAAAAATTCTCATTTGTTAACTAGATTTTTCTACGAATTATTAAACAAGACATTATTGTTTATTATTTCATTCAAAAAAATATTCCCCCTTCCCCACCCACCCGTTTCTCTCGATAGAAAATTTTCCAATTACAAATGTATCCAATTGAATTTTCAAATAATCAAATGAAATTAACCTATTAGAAAATTGGGATGATCCAAATTATCGGCTAACCAAATATATGTTTACGCGGTAAGAAACTTTCAGAACATTCCGAATGAGAAGTTGTACGTGCGGTAACAAGTTTAACCAAAATGCCAAATAATTCGAAACTCAGTTTACAGAAGAGATAATCTTTGATACTATACTTCGATTGTTCCTAATTTCTATCTAAAATGATTCATTATTTCGAAGATTTTAGGTTTATGACAATAAATCAAAATAATATGACATACGATATAATAATATATTATATGTTTGTATTTGTTTGTGCGTGTATAAGAAATAAATTATAAAATTCAACAAAATTCGCGAATCGCGTTTATAAAACTAATATTAAATGTTTAAACATTAAACATTGAAAATGAAAACGTGGGACGATCGTCGTCAGCTTGGATGATGCTATTTTCTTCTTACATTTACAAATCTTCTCGTTTAGAATAGCATCTTGAAAACATAAACATTCACGGAGATGCGTGTACGTGTTTTTGTGTGTATTTATGTATGTGTGTGTGTGTATATGAAATGACGAGAGACAACGCACGTCCTCTTCCGTTCATGGTGGGTGGTTGGGGTCTTTTTGATTCGTTCAGAAATTTCCAAGAGTATTCTCTCTCTTTCTCTTTCTCGTTAGTATAATAATTCGACAAAGAAAATCATTTTGTTGGAATAATTTTTTTGCTTTTTTTTTTGTTTACAATTTATCTTCTTTTTTCGTCGTATTTTACTTAAATATTAAATTTAATAAACAATAATTATATGCATTATTATATTTTGTTATTAATTGTATCGTAAATATAAGTATAATTCAATGTTACTTTTTCTTTTATAATTGAAAAGTATAATAATTAAAAAATGTTATATATATATAAAGAGATTAGAAAATAAAATTTGAAATATATTTTATATTTTATTTTAAATAAAAAAAATATATTTATCAAGATTATATAATACTTATCAATGATTGCAATTGTGTTTATTATAATTGATCAATTAAATGAATATTTTGAAAATATTTATTTTTTTTCTTGTTTAACTAACAACGATTAAATTCTTCCCCTTCTCATCCACCACCATTCATTTCGCATAATTAATTTCAAATTTACAAATATCATAATCTTATTACAATATAACACCATAAATTAAATAAATATAACAGATCTCTACGAGATATAAATAAATAAATAAATAAATAAATAAAAAATAAAGAAAAAGAAGAAGTGTATGTGAATTGATATGTAAATTATTATAATATAATCAATTCGTATAATTAAACGTTTACTCTTTTGTAATTGAACTTTCATAATGGATTAGGATAAACGTGGTATGCACGATAATTATGTGTTAATTTAACAAATTTCCATAAACTCTCGTAGAATAATTTAGTTACGTACTTTAAACGAGACGAATAGAAGAGAAACTGAGAGAGAGAGAGTGAGAGAGAGAAAGAGAAAGAGAAATTAATTAATTGAAATCGCTAGAAACTGACCACGTAATTTACCAAATCATATACGTATTCATAGTGACGTAATCTAAAGAATAACTACATTTAAACATATAATATTAAACAACATTTATATATCATACTAAATAAATAAATAATATCATTTAATATCGCAAATAATCTTTTTTGGATGTGCCAAATGTTTCCTACGTAGTTTCTTCTTTCAAAAATATAACCATAAAGTAAGAGAGTGCTTTGAAATGAAATCCAAATACAGTCTAGATAAATATATGCATAATTACATATGTGTATAATATACATATACATATATATGGAAGAAACATGTTATCAGAGTCGCGTTCGTTAGCGTTGAAATTAAGGTGAGTCTCGTTGAGCATCAGAAAATTAACGCGAATGTTAACATTTACGATGTTTCGAGAGATGTGTGTGTTCTTTTATGTTTAAATTTATAATATTTATATATATTATATTTATATAGTAAAAATAAAAAATAATAATAATATATATATATTATGTTATTGTATTTTAAAGTGTGAACACCAAAAGTTCGTGCAGTTTTTCTTTTTTTTATTGTTATAATATTTCCCAATGTAAAGTATCAACACAATAAACGCACAAAATTTTTGTTCACCTTAATATATTATACAATATATTATATAATATATATATTTATTTTGTAACATAAAATATCTTGTACATAAAATACTTTTATGTATTCTATATAATAATGTATTGTATTATTATTGTTTAAGTTTACACATCTCGTATTATTGAAAATTAATTGGAAAAAATATATTTCTTCTCTTTCGTTATTTTAATATTTTTTTAAAAATGTGTAAGATAAATTAATAATTAAAATTATTTATATATATATATAAAATAATTTTATTTATATATATTAATAAATATATTTATTTTATTATAATATATATTTATTTAATTATTTATTATATTATATATTATTATTTTATATATATAACTTTTTTCTACAATTATTATATATAAAACAAAGTAAAAAAAAACTAAACGTAAGAAAAGAAAATTTAATGTAAGATTAAAGAAATAGAAAGAAAGAAATACGGGCATCTAATATAATCCTTATCGATTTAAAACATCAGAGAAAAGAAGAAAAAGAAGAAGAAGAAGAAGAGTGACTTATCGAAAGCGATTTCTTACCCGAAAGTCCACCATATGTCGAAGCACATGACGTTGAGCCAAGAAAAAGCTGAGAGAAAGGAAAATAGCATAGCGTAACCTGCAAAAACCGAAAAATAGGATGGTATTAGTTCGAAAAGGTTATCGAGAAAGAAAATAAAAAAGATCTTTAAATTCTATGTTGCACCATAAGATGAATAGCTATGCTAGCTAACTGAACAATAACAAAAAATCAACGTTTCATCAAATTAAAAAGATTAATTACAGTTATTCTCTACTTTTTTCTTACTTTCATTAAAAAATACTTTATTATTTTTCTTAATTTTATTATAAAACAATAATCAAATCCGTGATATATATATTAATCCTTTCGTTTACTAAATAACATATTTAATGAGAATTTCTAAAAAAAAAAATAAACTATTATCTTTAAATGTGACACACACACGCGTGCAATTAATAAAATATTCTAACGAGAATCATTATTCCATAGAATTGATTATTCATTATCGTTATTTTATTTGATAAAATCTTTGAACTGCATTTCTTGCAAAAAAGAAAGGAAATAGCATAGCGTAACCTGCAAAAACCGAAAAGGTTATCGAGAAAGAAAATAAAAAAGATCTTTAAATTCTATGTTGCACCATAAGATGAATAGCTATGCTAGGCTAGCTGAACAATAACAAAAAATCAACGTTTTATCAAATTAAAAAGATTAATTACAGTTATTCTCTACTTTTTCCTTACTTTCATTAAAAAATACTTTATTATTTTTCTTAATTTTATTATAAAACAATAATCGAATCCTTGATATATATATATATATATATATATTAATTTTTTCGTTTACTAAATAACATAAAAAAAAAGAAAAAAACTATTATCTTTAAATGTGACACATACACGCGTGCAATTAATAAAATATTCTAACAAGAGTCATTATTCCATAGAATTGATTATTCATTATTATTATTATTTTATTCGATAAAATCTTTGAACTGCACTTCTTGTAAAAGAAAAAGAAAGTAAACAAACAAGCAAGCAAGTAAGCAAGCAAGTAAGTTTTTAAAAGAATTTAACATACCTAAAACTTTGCACGATATTGTAGATACAGATGCTGTAACGTTCCTCTTTGGGGTTACCCAATTAATTATAGTCAGACAAAAATAAGCAGAAAAGAGACTGGCTACATGGCACATCAGAGTTTTCCCATGAAGATTTTGAAGAACCGGTAGACAAGCGTAAACCACCAACGTTATCAATAAAAATCCGCAACTTATTAATTGTAATATCGTATAGATATCGCATCTGGAAAAAGATAAAAAAAAACAAATCATCTTTTAACAAATGATAAATGAAAAATACGATTTTATTCGAATTGAAATCATTCCTCCCCCTCTCCCCCACCCCCATTATATTCAATCCAAATCAATTATTATTAAACAAAATAATATTAATAATTATTAATTCATCAATCGCGATAGTGTATTCATGTTATGTTAAATATAAATAATAAATCTGCGAAAAATAATTACAACGTAGAAATATATATAATAAAAAAAAATATTAGTTTTTTAGATTAAATATAATCTATATAATAATATAAAAAAATATTAGTTTTTAAAAAGATTAATTATCAAGTATGTTCGTTACCAAAAAGGAAAAAGAAAATCTGCAGAAGATAATTTCAACATAGAAATATATAAAATAAAAAGAAAAAAGAACAAAATACTATTCTTGTCTATTTTTCCTATTCTCCTTTAATAATAATAATAATAATAATAATAAGATTGTGACCATAGAGTTTGTTAGTTACCAAAAATGAAAAAGAAAATCTGCAGAAGATAATTTCAACATAGAAAAATATATAA
>JACGWG010000033.1:407886-419191 GCA_023678865.1 Polistes exclamans
TTTTAATTTTTATGTAATTTCTCTTTAATAAAACTATATTATAAAAATGTATATATATATATATATAAATATTCTACTTAAAATAAAAAATAAACAATGGTATATAAATAATATTTATTATTATTTTATAATGCAAGAGTTATACGATATTTTTTGATAATCAAATAAAAATAAATATTTTTAGGTAAGCAAGAAATTTTCGTTAAAAAGAACGATATAATAATAATAATAATAATAATAATATAATAATAATTGTAAAAGTACTAACCATTCTTGAAAATATTCCTTTGCCCAGGTATTTTTAATATTTCTTCGTGTAATGTGACAGGTTTAATGTACGAATCGTTGCTTAATTTATTGCAACCTGATTTACCCGCCAATATAAATCGATCCTCAGGACAACATTTTCTAATGCACAATTTATCCGAACATATTCGTTCGTTGTAACAGCCACGTAAAATTAATTTCCCGTTAGAAATAGTTGATTCCGGTGTTAACTCGTAACAGGAATTATTTTTCGTTAATTCGATTTGATACTTCGTAAATTCATTTTGATTGAGTGACATCGGTCTTACCTGGAAAAAGAAAGAAAGAAAGAAAGAAAAATGATAAATAAATAAATAAAAAAAATATATATATATATATGATATTGGGCCAACACATATTAAAAAATTCATCTTCCTGCGAAATATGTTTGCCGAGTACAAACGAGAAACATAAACGAAAGAGAGGAGGAAGATAGATAGATAGAAGTATATACAGGGTGTCCCAAAAATCCATTTAGTTCAATTACTAAATTAAACAAATATTTATTAACAAATATATGAACGTGTATTAGGAACTTTGTGTTAATAACAATCATTATAAGAAGTTTATATTTTCGACAATGATAAATGAAATATTTTTATTACATTGATATCATTTTTTTTTATCACTAATTACGATTATTGGTGTAAAACAAATATTTTTCTCTTTCTTTTTTGTTTTTTTTTTTAATAATATAATATCAAGTGTTAGATAATATTTAATATCGTTAAATAAATTTTATATATATTTATATAAAATTATAATAATTATATTAAAATATATAAGTATATTTAATAATAAAATAATAATAAATTAATAATAATAAATTTTATATATATAAAATTTAATAATTATATTAAAATATATAAGTATATTTAATAATAAAAGTTTAACACGTATAGTATTGTTAATTATTAGTACCACCAAATACAGGACACCCTATATATATAAAATATATTATTAATATATTATATATAAGTATATATATATATACATGCAATAATTTGTTTATAACACTCGGTACATATTCGATAATAATATAATCGCACATGAATACACTCAATATAAAATTTCCTTGAAAATGTGTGAGTCATAGATTAGAATTATACCAGGATGAATAATAATGAAAACAACATGAAGATTCGAATATCACAACATTACTGTGATTTTTTTTTTCTCATCTTCTTCTTCTTCTTCTTCAACTTCTATTCTTTTTATTTCTTTTTTATTTAAGGAAGACAAAGAAAAAGAGAAAAAAAGGAATATAAAACGAGAAAGAGAGTATACTGTTTGTAATGGAAAAGTAAAAAAATAATATAACGTCTAATGAAGATATGATAATGAAAAAGTTGTGAGAAAAAACTTCATTCAATACTTCTTCTTCTTCTTCTTCTTCTTCTTTGTATTATTTTTATACAATTAAAAAAATAACGAACAGTAATCCTGATATTATTATCGAATTTTCGCTATATCAATAAATCCTATCTCATTTTTATTTCATTTTATTTTATTTTCGATTTATAATTAAATTGTTATAAAATAATTATTATTATATTATATATACAATAACAGATGATGCAAGAAACGAAATTTCTTGAATGTAATACATCTTGAATAAAATCTTAACATTTTATTTATATAAGAAAACAAAATCAATAAAAATATTACGTATATTTAATCGATGAATATAATTTGAAATAATTCATTGCAAGAAAATATATATATGTTGATATATTGTATATCGAATTATCATTTAGTATGGTAAAAGATAGAAGAGTAATTTATAAAATAATAATAATAATAATAATACTCGTGTTTTCCTTTTTGATAAACTAAAAAAAGAAAAAATAATACAAAATGTAATACGCGTTACTAACAAAGTTTTTTTTTTATTTTACTTCTTCTTTTCTAACGAATCTAACCAATTATTTATTTTTTTTTTTCTTACAAATTATACGTAAAAAAAAAAATCTGTTATAGTATGTGTATACACGTATCAAAGAACAAACAGGTATTCTCTTACTCTTCCGTGAAAACGATTATTCAAGGTGAGTAATAATAATCGTGTTGAGTAGACTAAGAGTATATATATATATAGTTATATAATAATAAAGTAAATAAATGCTTACACTGGTTATAAAATTAATAGGTAATTAAAATAGTTACTATAATATATCATTAATAACGAAGCGTATCGCGAATTGTAATTAATTAATCACTCGGTGTGACACGTAACAAGTAACATATATATATATGTATGTATGTATATATCATGCACATATAAATAACAGTAGCTTTGCGTGACAAGTGATAACGGAAAAAAGTATTCAACATATTTTTTTTTTCTTTTTTCAACAAAATCGTTCTCTTAAATATTTTGTCACGATTAATTAAATTAATTAATTTTTCTTAAATGTTTCTCCAATCTTGTCTTTTTGTTTCTTTTTTCTTCTTATTCTTCTTCTTTGTATTCAAATTAAAAATTACAAATGAAAATTAAAATCGATGATACGAATTTTTTCCTGATACATTTGAATCGTTTATTTGGAAAAGAGTTTTGTAAGTTCATTTATAATAATAAAAAAAAAAAAAGAAAAAATGTGTGAAGTATCACATAATATATATTTAATTTAATGTCAAATTTGAATTTACAACGAAGTGATATTATTATTGAATTTTTTCAAATTAATATTCAATTATATTTACAATTGATTAATTATGAAAACTAAAATGCAAGTCCCATTTTCTCTTTTATTTTTATTATATTTATATTTAATTAAAATATAAATTAAGTATAATAAATATAAATATAAAATATATGTATACAGTAAGATTCACAAAAGTATTTGAACAGTTGCCATAATCTTAGAATTCTATATGTCCAAATACTTTTGAAATTTCAGCAATCATTACGTTTGTAAAAAAATAAATCATAACTATTATATATATATATTTTGATTTGTTTGAAACTATACCTGTATAATCAACAGAATCATACCTACATTCAATATTAATAATATATCACTAAATGTTTTATAAAATACACTTATCATAATTAATAAAATATTTCATGACAAATGTATATTCAAATACTACAAATTAATCATTGTATATTAATACAAACATATATAATAATAATTTAACAAATTATACAAAATATTACGTGAAATTTGTCAATGTTAAATTAATTCATATCAAATACAATTTGATAATACAAATTGTTTCTTCAAATTAAATTTCAACTAATCGAATTGAATCGAAGTAACTATAAAAGATACTATAGTTAGGTAAGGAGTGAGGGGGCGGTGGGGGGGGGTTAGTTTGGCGGAAGGTTTTATCTTTTAGGTCTGACGTTCTTTAAAGGTACTTTCCGCAATGCGGAGGTCCTTTATTCATTGCAGAATATAAACCGCATCGTTGTTACGCCACTGTTCAAAGTATCCATCCACCACCACCACGCCCTGTAGATTCTCAAACGATGAGTAGTCGGATTTATTTACCGTGAACGTTCGTTTCCGTAGCACCAGCAACAACATTGGACTATCATTCTTTCTTCCTTCTCTCCTTTCCTTTCTTTCTTAGGTTTCTTCCTTTTTCTACTTTTTTTTTCTTTTACTTTTCAATGAACATGAGAAGTTTTCGGAGCTTCTCAAAAGCATCGACAAAAGATTTTCCTCGTGAGGAGGAAGAGGAGGAAAAGCTGAAGGAGGAGGAGGGGGAAGAAGGGGGGGGGGAAGTAAACGAAGGATTCCATTTGATTCTTTACTCTGGGGTGCTACCAAAACCACGTTCGATTAGCTAGGTAGCTAGCTAGCTAGCTTCGATTCGTAAGAGAAATAGAAAAATAAAGAGATAGATAGATAGATAGATAGATAGATAGATAGATGGGTGGATATACAATTGATGTGTGAGAATGAATAAAAAAAAAAATAGAAATTTCTTCGAGAATATTCTCGCATACTACGCAATCATCACCATCACCACTACCCTGAAAGAGAAGATTCGTTTACACTCATTCCTTTCGATATTCTATTTTCAAACTTCATTCGATATTTCCGATACGAGTTCGATTAAATATTTGTGGAAGAAAAAAAAAGATAGATAGAGAAGAAAAGAATGGGAATAATTTAACAATTGGTACTACGTTACTCGACAATTTATTTTTATATTAAAACTAATTTTCGTAGAATAAGAAAAAAATTTATGTTCATTTTCATATTAAATATATAAATGTAATTAATTTATTTAATATATATATATATAAAATATAAATAGTAATGAAAATATATATATATATTTATTATAAAAAATATATATATTTAAATTATTATAAAATATATATATTATTGTTAAATAATAAATATATCGCAACACAGGGAAATTGGAAACATTTATTAATCATTTTATTTTTAGACGTGATAAACACAACTAATTATATTATTATTATTGTGTATTATATATATTTATTAATTAATATTATAATTAATATAAATAATATTTATATATATATATATATAATTAATATAAATAATAAGAAAAATATATAAGATATTAATTTAATATACAAAATAAATGGAAATTAAAATAATTGATCGTTCAAATGTTGTTAGATTAATCATTAAATTTTCCTTTTTGATATCTTTGTGTTAAGTATTTTGTTTTTTTTTGTATTATTACAAAGTATAATATTAACAAACGTAACTAATAATGTATAAGAAATGATAAGAATTGAAATCGGTTGCTAAACTGAGGGGTCATTGATCGTTAAATGTCTTCTTTATCATTTGCAATAAATTTTCTAACATATATTGCGGAACACATATGTTTTATCATCTACAACGATAAACACTACAAACGAGTATTTCATTTCGTTAAATATTTCTCCTTTTTCTTTTTCTTCTTCTTCTTCTTCTTTTTCCTTTCTTAATATTTACTCGATTTGTAAATGTTTTAACAAACGTTCAACGAAGTTCAATATTTTTCTTCCTGTGACAATATTTTTTATCATTAATCATCACGAATTTCTTCACGAATTTTATAAAATATTTTTCAAATGAAAAACGATATTAAACGCAATGAAAAAAAATTAATTCATGAATTAAAACAATAATTAATTAGAACAAAAATAATAAATTTTTTCAAATATTCTTCATAATGTGTTGTTCGAATAAATAAGAATGAAAAAAAAATAATTCATCCAACGATACCACATTAATAATCGTATTTTTATTTAATCACATATATTGAGACACTCGTCATTAAAATAAAATAAAAAAAACAAACAAACAAAAGGAAAAAAGAAACCCACTAATCCGTAATTATTAAGTTAATACATTTTCTAAATAAAATATTGATTCAATACAATTCAAATATTAATCTCTTAAAAATACTAAAAATAAAATCGATTCGAGGTATTTAATATCGTTAAAAAATCTTTTATAAATATCGAATTACTGTAGCGTTAAAATATTTTCACTCTAACCTAGATGGAAAGTTTGCTTTTTATTTTTTCTTTCTTTTTCTTTTTTTATAGTATTATAAAAATAACTTGACTTTCTCGTGAAAGTACGAGTTAAGTGTTACTTAATAACGATGCAAGAAATCTTTATCTTCATCATTCCAATAAAAAAACCATAAAAGAGAAAGATATAGAAATCAATAAGACAAAAATTGTTGTTGAATTAGATGAACATCATCATAATCATCATAAAAATAAAAAAAAGAAAAAAGAAGAAATAAGAAGATACAAAAAAACAACTGAAAAGATAAATTCACGAGAAGGTAAGTCACAAAGCTTCCTGATTGGTTGAATGGTTGGTTTGTTGGTTGGAGAAATTCGTTTCAAGAGAGATTAATGTGCCTGTCACAACTTTGTTTGTAATGAGAAGGAACGTATGAAGGACTCACCAACCTCCCCAATCCCCCCTAACCCTTCTCAACCTTCGTAACCACCCCAAACCCTTACCTCACCCTTAGGATATAGGATAACTCTATGTAATCATGATTGGTTAACGAAAATTTACCTTAAATATCTACAAACGATGACAACGAAGATGACAACAGCCAACGATGATGATGATGATGATGATGATGATGAGGATGAGACTATTATAGTTAAGTTTCTCACTTCATGGATCTTCAAGATATTATGTCAATAAGGAAGGTTGAATAAAGATAGGGTGAGATGTTAACGAGGGATCAGAAATGTCTACTTCTCTAATACGATACTTGCTTATCTTAAATACTTTTCTTCTATCAAAATATATATTACACCGTATATAATACATATATATAATTATATATATATATTATACCCCATTTTATATATCATTAGAAATTAAATGATCTAACACATTTAATATCTTATTTAAATATATTTAAATTTTAATTATTTATTAAAATAGAGTATTTTAATTCTAATTATTTTTAATAATAATTATATATATATAATATATATAATAAATTAATATATAATAATATATTAATACAATAAGTACAATTAATAACAATAAGAATAATATTAATATATATATATATATATTCTTATTGTTATTCGAAAAATAAATATATAAATACAAAAAGATACGATTACGAAAGGGAACTCTTATTAAGGAAAAAAAAAATAAAAAATAAAAATAAAAAAGAAATATAATTTCATATAACCAACAAATCCGCACTAACTTAATTGCCAACCAAATAATAAAACATAACTCAATAAACCTCGAAACAAATTTGTATTAAACCAATATTCACGAATAATCAATGTTATTGAAGATATTTTTGATGATATTCAAAGGTTTTTTCTAATATCAATCACCACCGTATGTAATAATTAAATAACTTCACACAAACATACATAAAGAATTTGTATTCGTATCGATATATGTGAAACACGTGTCGCGTGTATAAAAATATAAGAATATAGATATCAATTCACGTTAAATGTAAATGTGATAATATATCGAATAATTTGATGGTAAAAAATTTGAAATTATTTTTTCCCGCGCATCTTAAATAACGACAAACTTCGTGGTGTCGATTTTTCGTGTCGTTGTGCGCGCGCATCGTACAAATTCATTCTCATTAGTTTTCCTAAACGCGCTAAAAAAGAAATATAAATTTAAAAAACTTTTTAACAAGAATTTAAACATTCTCTCTTTCTTCAACGAGATAATCTTTTGAATCCTATCGAACTAAAAAAAAGACAAATCTTTTTCCACTTTTCTTTTTTTTCCTTGTTTTCTTCTTTTTCTTCTTCTTTTTTAAACTACAAGTTGTTTTATCATTTAACACGTATCCCCGATATCGAATCGATCCCCTTCTTCTTATTCTTCTTCTTCTTCTTATTCTTCTCTCTATCTTATAGTTTAAAATTGAGAACACGTCGTAGTTCGGAAGGAAAAGTATTCTCTTCCTTTTAAAACGTTCAGCAGATAAGAATTTCAAAAGGATACTCTCATCCTTGTGGTGTTGATACCTTGCCAATCCTTGTAAGTTAGAATAATTTGCCGATTTATCTTAGAAACAGGTGTTTTTTAACCTTCCGTAAATTCACGATTTACAAATAATAAATACGATTCAGATAATATTATCTTTTATTTATTATTAGATCGTTGTATATTTTGTTTCCTTTTTTTATTTTAATTTCATTTCTTTTCTTTTCTTTAAAATAAAATAAAGTGTTGCATCGTAAAACTAGTTTTTTTCTTTTCTTCTTCTTCTTCTTCTTTTAGGATACGCCTACCATGCATGTATGCATGCATGCATGCATGAACGTATCCGATGGTACACCAATTATTTATAAATCAAGATTATTCTGACTTGTAATCATAGTTCCCGGAGGCCACGAGAATATATTCTATGAAACATCGATATAAAAATGTGTATGTGTGTGTTTGTAATAAGGAATTTCCAGACATTTCGTTTTTTTTTTTTTCTTTTTCAATTCTTTCGAATCCGATTTTTCTTTCAATCGGATTTTAATTTTATAATCCTTCTCTCGTAATTCATTTGATAATTATTTTTTTTCTTCTTCTTCTTATTATTATTATTATATAATATTTATATATATAATATAAATATATTAATAATATTTATTAATATATTATATATATATTAATATATTAATAATATTTATTAATATATTATATATATATTAATATATTAATAATATAGTAATTATTATTATTATTTTTTTTTTACATTTGCATCAATTAAAAAATTAGAAGAAAAAGAAAAAAAATAAATGATTGATACACATCGATCAAAGTAGTTATATTTTGTACTAATATAATTTAAAAACAAATATATTATAATATATAAATGTGCATGCGAGATAAAGGATGCATTTTGTTTGTTCATCGAAATGTTGAAGGATAAATATAATAAGAAAAAAAAATGAAATCTTGTTTAATTTTCTATCGTGTAGAAATTGATAAATTTCGATCGTAGAGATACGTTTGAAAATCATTTTTCGTTACATTGTATGTAACTTTATATTTACACGGAAAGGATAAGGGGTGGGGGTAAGGGAGGTTGGAAATATTTTATCTGAATAAAATACACATAGCCGATATGTCAGAAATCGTTCGCAAACGTTTTGTAACGCGAGAAATCGCACGGTGGTGAATAGTACGTTGTTACCCATTTCTTTTTCTTTTTTTTTTTTGCCTTTCTCACGATACGATTCGCTTACCTTGACTGTTCCGTATCGAAAAGTATTTTTAAAACAAATATATATATATGTTTACTTTGACAATTTTATCAGACATCAATTGTTCCGTATTTATAATCGTTATCTGTTTAATCAAATTCACGATAACTAATGTGCTAATAATAATTTTAATGAATTGTATATTGATTTATTCATATACGATCTCATTCAGATAAAAATATAATTAAATAATTATGTATTAATATTATACGATATGTTTTTAATTATTTTTGTTATATGGTATGAGGTATTTTTGATATTAATTTTTAAACTTTTCAAAGCCAAGAATTATTAATAAATATATTAATAATATTTGTAATTTATATAATAAATATATTAATAATATATATATATATATATATATATATATATATATATATATATATATATTATTAAATTATATATATATTATTAAATTATATATTATTATATATTATATATATATATATATATGAAAGAAAGATGATATGAGTAAAATAAAAAACAATATAATTAAATAAATATATATTAATATTATACGATATTTTTTTAATTATTTTTGTTATATAGTATGTGAGGTATCTTTGATATTAACTTTTAAACGTTTTATTCTACAAATTATTAATAAATAAATCAATTAATTAATTAATATTATTAATAACATATATATATGTAAATAGGGAATAACGTTGATTAGACTGACACATGGGTAAAACTATCATTCAAAATCCACACATGACACGGGTTGCACGTGTGCTGCCTGCAATGTTATATAACTTCGACCGCAAGAAATGACGTAGCAATGTGCCAGAGTATATAAAGGATCTCCTACGAATCCTATTCAAGAATATATTCCCTACATAGGTTGGTTACTATACATAGAAACCATAGGAATATATGGAAACCATATCCGCATTTCTACTACGTAGATTTACCTAGACACTTTGACGTGCACCATCCCACCCCCGTCATCCACCTTGTCAAGGATCAACGAACGTTACAGAAAATCATCGTCATATAATATTTAGATAATTTTTTAATAATAATTAATGTTGAAAAATACTTTCACATGAAAAATGTTAAATTTTATTTTCTTTTTTCTAGTCCCTATCTATTTTGCAAAAAAATCAATTTCGAATTTTGTAATTAAATAAAAGAATACATACATACACATACATATATACAAATATATATATTTAAGGACTCACACGGTAACACGACATTAAAAATATATTATTGTACACATCGTATAATAGTGTATGTGAATACTATATATACGATTATTGCATATTATTATTATTATTATAGATAAATTGTAAATAAGTTTTTCAATAAATAAAAAATGAATTAGAAAAATGTGATAGAGTAATAAGAAACTATATTATTATTATTATATATATGTAACTATCGTAGAAAACATTTTTATAGAACGTGACGTAGTGCATTTTCAATATAATGGATAAATAAATATTTTTTATTTTTCTTTTTTGATATCGTAATAAAATTAACAAACATTTGTCAATATCGTGAATAAAATTGATGTATAATACAATGCGCGTCGAGTAAACGGCAATGCAAATTTCAAAAAAAAAAATTGCAAATTTCACGTTCGTTACTCCAATTTGTAAAATCCCTTTTATCTTTTTTTCTTTTTTTTTTCTACAATACAATAAAATATTCGATACTGAAAAGAACGAAAAAAAAAAAAGCAATGTAATAATCAAATTTTTATACTCGCATTGGGAAACTTTATTCGAGAGCATTTTTTTTATTTTAATATTCTTTTTTTTTTTTGTTCACACAGTATCGTAAAAACAAGATAAATTGATATTCAAATTGGGGGATGGTCGAAATATGTTAACGACTTACGATCATTCATTTTTTTACGAGTCTGTTACTACTACTACTACAATATCAGCAATAGTATCTTCTATATATCAACTATACAAGCTTTATCTTTACGATCTAACGATTAAATTGTTGATTCCAAAATATTATCGAAGATCGTACTTTTTGATTATACCTATTAGAAACTAGTTAGTTTTAACGAGCAATTTGGTTGTATTTTTTAACGTGACAATTTATTTTTTTGTATAAAACACACATAAACATATACACTCGTGTACACTACACGATACACAATAAAACAAAAAATAAATACGAACATTTAACACTCGACATTAAAATTAATTCGTATGAAAAAAACATCATGTGGAAATTAAATTATTTAAATTTGAGTTCTACTTGCAATTATTAATTGACGTAATATGTCAAATCAAACACATTTTATTATTGTATTAATTCGTA
>JACGWG010000033.1:419201-439647 GCA_023678865.1 Polistes exclamans
ATAATTAACGTAATATGTCAAATCAAACACACATTTTATTATTGTATATATATATATATTTATTTTTTGTTAATAATAACTACGATTTAAAAATGTAACCACACTGGTAGTATGTGCACACATTGATCTGTTTATGCTGCGCAAACTTGCAAATAAATCGTTCAAATACGATAGAACGTGTACACGATGCAAACAAACATCGGTAACGTTTGATAGGACATATGCACGAAAAGCTATGTGCAAAGAGATTATTACGAGAATTAATTCAATATTAATCCAAAAATATATTCTAATTCCAAGAAAATTCGATTAAATCTTTTATAAAACAAAACATGAATTAAAAAAAAAAACACACACACACATAAAATAAGTAATATAATACTCACTTTGAAAAATCCATCTTCGTATACGAGATCGTTTGAGGTTATGTGCAAATCAAATATGGCGTGTTGGCAATATGGTGGTCCTCTCGTAACAGCCAAAACAAAATCCTTTGGTTTAACGATTGGTAATAAAGACATAAATGGATCCTCAAAATAATTAATCATATTATCATCCTTATTATTATTATCATTATTTATCAATGATAATTGAAATTCGGATATCGAATAGTTCAATGGCACGCACGATTTATCATTTGGATCATAAATCATATCTTTCGGACAACATCTTCTTATTGTCGTAATTATCGTTGACAATTCGTTTGTTATCTTATACGTATTGTTTTCATTTAAATGACAATAAACTAATATTGGTAATTCCTTTGGTAAAATATTATCACGTTGAATAATATCCAAACATGGACGACTCTTATTCAAATCGTCCGATTTGATCCCATCCAAATAAATTTTCGTAGTATTGTTCATGTTATCGCAATTAGGTATAACGTAACTTTGCAAATTTTTAATATCCGAATAACTATACAATTCAACGTTGTCATTGTATTCCGTGATACAATCGATTGTAGATTTGTTTGTGAATAAATTTTCCGACAAACAACATTTTCTCATTTGATAATAATTACCGGTTGTTAATTTAACGTATAAACAAAAATATATAAAGAGAATTAAATTTATTTTTAAATATGATAATGGTGTACGATGATAATATACTTTTTCTAAGTTTCCCTTCATTTCTTAAATATTATCTTTTATCTCTATCGTTTATTTAATTTAATAACAAATTTAATATATTATCTTTTTACGATGTATTCTTATTTCTTTTTTTTCTTTTTTCTTTTTTCTTTTTTAAATTCTCCGAGTTTAATATAATTCGTTCAATTTATTCTAAAATTCACTTTATTATAATTCGTAATATTTATAATAATAATCGTAAACTCATTTTATAGATGATTATTTCATTCGTTCTTCTTCTTCTTCTGCTTCTTATTATTATTATTATCATTATCTTGTTTCTACGATACGCGTTGGAAAAAAGAAAAGAAAAATCACGCAGAAAAACGTAAACGACAATTTCCGAGAGAAATTTCTTAAGATGTATTTTAAATATACATTTATCGGATTAAAAAAACCGAGAGAACACAAAGTTAGTCGATTAGTTTTTCCTTTTTTTATTTTTTCTTTTACAATTTGACGATTCCTCGGGTCATTAACAACAACGAAGTCGTTTAAGTAAGCAACATCGATAACATTAACAAAATATAAACAAAATAAAATTGGTATAAGAAAAAAAATAAAAAACACTCGGTGTATTTTTTTCCGCAAAACTTTTTTGTTAATTCGAAAAGTTATCGAAGTTTTTCAGGAAAAGAAGGGTGTGGGGGTTGAGAAAAAAATGTTCTCCCCGTTTTAATGGCGATGATATCGAACGAAACTCCAACCGACTAAGAAATTTAATACGAACGATTAAACTCGAATAAATTTATTCTTGCAAATCGAAAAAGAAAAGGAAAAGGAAAAGAAAAGAAGAAAAAAAAAAATATATATCAAATAATAAATTATCCGGCGTATAATATCCAATAGTCACGTAATTATTATTATTATTATTATTATCTCCGATTGGGATGAAGTTTGGATAAATTATACGACAGATAAAGAAGACTTTTCTTACAAAATACGTATGGGTTATGTTCCTGGTTTCGAACGTGACCTTGGGAAACTAACTTATCTAACCTATTATATCTTTCCAAAAATTCTCGTACAATCGAACACGCGCAGCCAATAATAATCTTAGAAATATTTTTAATAAAACGTTTTTTACTATCACAATTTATTGAAATATTATATTATTCGATCGAATATAATAATAATAATAAGAAGAACAAAAACGAAATTTTTATAAAAATTGTGAGAAAACCAATTACTCGTAATTATCCGTAAAATGGAAATATCGAAAAAGAAAAAAGAAATGAAAGAAAATGATTACAAACGAAACTTAAAATTAGATTCTATTCGCGTTTGTATAATTAAACGATAATTATTACAAATAAATATTATTATTATTATTCGATTAAATGAAAAATTAATCGGTATGACTTAATCAAAATTTCCGAGAATTATTCTCATTAATTTTTCTTTTGTTTTTTTCTTTTTTTAATGAGTATCTTCATATACGAGATAAAACTGTGTGATATTACGAATTGAACAAAATAATTATTAATAATATTTAAAAACGATATTATTTGTCAATAAAATTTTCTTGAATATTTATCAAATTCCTATTTCTTCTACCATCACCACCATCACCACTTTCACCAATACCACTTTCTACCCTTCCTTTTTCTTCTTCTTCTTCTTTTCTTATTATTATTCACATCTTATGGTTTTATCCGCTATCTCAGAAGCCAAATAATTCCACCGAGAAGATTTTACCAAGAATTCTTTCCTTTCCTTTCTCTTTTCAGTTTTTATCTCTTCCTTTTCTTTCTTTTTCTTTCTTTTTTTGCTGATTTATTATTCCCCAACGATCATGCTGCTGCTGCTGCTACTTTCAGCTTTCAGACAAATCTTGCAATTTTCGTTATTCGCCAATCTTCCGAAGGCCTAATCGTTATTAAGTATTATCCTTATTATTACTTCATTTTTATTCTCTTTCTCAGTGTCTACCATTTCGTTTTATCTTTTAGATTCGTTATCTCTTTCTCTTTTAGATTGTGTTATCATCGGTAATAAAAGTTAAATTCAAAATCGGTTGGAAAAAAAGATTTCGTTCATTTATCAAATTCTTTTCCTACTTCGTTTTCATTCATATTCACCGTTGAACACACTGAGATGCCTAACAGCAAAACCGGTTATTTGATTTTTCTTCTTATTCTTATTCTTCTTCTTCCTCTTCTTCTACTTCTTCTTTTTCTCTTATTTTATTTCTAACTTTAGAAATTTCTTTTTATGATTTTTATTTCTTTTAATTTTCTCTAATCATCACAAAATAGTTTTAGTATATATTGTTCATTATAATATTCATCATAAATTTATATCAAATCTTCCTGATTCCCTTTTTTCTTCTTATAACGCGAAACTCACAAATAAAAAAGGAAGAAAAATATAAATTATTATTATTTCCAATCAATTTTCTCCGAAAGTTTTCATTTCCAATCTCATCTAAATTTTTCTCTCATCAATTATAATAATTCAACTAATTATATAAAAAGCAAAATAATTCAATAACAAAAAACTCTTCTTCTTAAATCCACTTTTTAAATCAAAAAATAATTATACACAAAAATAAATTATTCTCAAATATATCAAATTAAACAAACAAACAAATTATACACGAACATTAAATAAATTCTAACACAAACAAACAAACAAACATTTCACTAGTTTATTTCTATTTTCTTTTCTTTTCCTCCCCCCCAGATCCCAACATTTATTTTTATTTAAAAAAATGACATACACGTCCACCCACATACACACACACGTACACTCACGTGTTAAAAAACCAGCAGAAGAGCAGCAAACGATGCTGTTAATACTACGAACGCACGAATGCGACTGTTCGTTCGTTCGTTCCTTCGTTAGTTCATTCGTTTCCTTCAACACTTGCTAGCTAGCTAGCTGACTAGTTTTAGTTGGGAACGTAATACTCGTATAAACAGAAAATTCAACTTGTCGAACGAGATACCATAATGCAAGAACACGGTCTCTTCCTTTCTCCTATAAAGCTTGTTCACTTCCATTTCCACCACCACCACCATCACCACCACTACCACCACTATCACGTACTCATCTTCTTTTTAATCCTCTTCTATTCCCCCTTTCCCCCTTTCCCCCATTCCTTACCCAATCACTTTTCCCCCCACCCTTCTTTCTGTTTGCTTTTTTTTTTGTCTTCGTTGTTCATTACACCAAGTTTTATCCAAACGATTTTGGAACGATTGATGATCATCATCATCATCTTTGTCTTTCTTTTTTTCCCATGACCTTTTTCTTTTTTTTCTGCTGACCAATATTTTATAACCAATGAGGTGGAAGGGGGGGGAGGAGAACCTTTGATATTTTGTTCGTGTATTTTTAATTTTTATTTTTTTTTATATATATAGATTCAATTTTAAATGTCAATGTGTTTACGTGAGAGGAAAGTTGTAATATCAAGAGGAAAAGTTTCTTTTTTTTCTTTTTTATTACATAGAGAGATAATTAGTGTGATCGATTAATTATAACTTTCTATATAATAGTCGTTTTAGAATGAATTATTTCAGTTTTTCCTGGTCTTATGTTAAAAATCATACGAAAGGAGGAAATATTCTAATGTGATTGTGAAATATCTTTTAACGATAGTTTTAAATCGATCTTAGAATTATTTTCACGATATAATAAAGCATACGTGATGTAACGTTAAAAGAATTTAACGAAAGGAGAGTATAACAAAAAGAATAAAAAAAATAAAAAATAAAAAGAACAAGTAATGGAAAGGGAAAGAAAGGATGCAAATTTTTATCATAATTTTTGATTGATTATATCGAAATTTTTTGTTATACTTAAAAGAAACAAATAAAAATAATATATAATACATAATAGTATAATATAATATATAATAATATTAATAAATATATTATTAGTATATATTTATCGTAAATATATAATAAAAATGTATACTATGTCTAATGATAATAGAAATTTAGAATTATTTGAAAAAAAATAAAGATAAAAAGAACAGGTAATGGAAAGGGAAAGAAAGGATGCAAATTTTCATCATAATTTTTGATTGATTATATTAAAATTTTTTGTTATACTTAAAGGAAACAAATGAAAGTAATATAATATAATACATAATAATATAATATATAACAGTAGAATATAATATATAATAATATTAATAAATATATTATTTTTTTAATATATATAAATTTATCGTAAATATATAATATAAAAATGTATACTATGTCCACAATGATAATTGAAATTTAGAATTATTTGAAAAAAAATAAAGATAAAAAGAACAAGTAATGGAATGAGAAAGAAAGGATGCAAATTTTGATCATAATTTTTGATTGATTATATCGGAATTTTTTGTTATACTTAAAGGAAACAAATGAAAGTAATATAATATAATACATAATAATATAATATATAACAGTATACTATATAATAATATTAATAAATATATATAATCAGGTTTTTATTGCACAACTTACAAAGTTTTTTACAATGTCTTATTATTATTACACTTATATTTATATCACAACTTTTGATTCATGCTCAAATATTAATAAATATATTATTAATATATATTTATCATAAATATATAATAAAAATGTATACTATATCCAATAATAATCGAAATTTAGAATTATTTGAAACAAAAAAACAAAACACGAAACTATTAATTAATTAAAGTAACTCAAAATGAGATCTTACATTCTATCGAAAAAAGTCATATAATCCTTTTATATTTGTTATTTTACTATTTCAAAAACAAAAAAAACAAAAAAAACTATATCGAGTAATTCTTAATTTTATATTATTTTCATTAATAAACCCCGATATAAGCTTTTCATTTTATTATTAATTTAATAAAATTTACGATTAACTAACTAAGTGGATAGTAATGTAACGTTGTTGGTCCGCGTGTTACACGAGAGCCGTGTAAACTCACCCACTTATTCACTTTGAGTTAATTATTTAACTTGGAGAGAAGAAAGGTATACATTAAACCGTGTATACGCATATAACATCAGCAACAGCTTGAATAGTTGTCGTGCATATACACCATTGGTTGTTGTTGTTCTTCTATGCATGGAAAATAAGAATACACCACCATCTAAATAATACGTGTTAATGCATTAGATATTTCCTGTTATTTAAGAGACAAAAAAGAAAAGAAAAAAAAAACTAACAAACAAACAAGATACATAAATTAAATTGGCTTAATGTTATTTTGTATTTTTTTATTTTTATTATTATTATTATTATTATTTTCTATTTATACACTTGTATTTATTTTTTCCATTAGTTCATTTACATTCGTCCACTTTTTAAAAAAAAAAAAAAATTAGATTGACTAAATGTTATTTCGTATTTTATTTTTTATTTTTATTATTATTATTATTATTTTCTATTTATACACTTGTATTTATTTTTTTCCATTAGTTCATTTACATTCGTCCACGTTTTATTTCTAATCGATTTTTTTTTTTCAATCATAAGAAAAACGTGATTCAAATAATTTTAAATTCGAAATAAGTTGTAGAAAAAAATGTTGTGAATCATTTGATAACTCTATTCATTAATCATCACTTTAACGATCATTATTATTATTATTATTATTATTCGTTAGATTTTTTTTTGTATACGTATTTGTTATTAATTAATAAACCAATTGTAAAATTAATTTCATTATTCGTAACCTTTCAATATATTTCTCGATTATATCAATTTATTTTTAAGCCTACGTTTTCTAGTTTTTCATCAAAGTTTATTTTTCTAAACCCTTTCCCCTTCACCATCACCACCACCATCAACTCTCTGAACTGACTTTGCTTTTTTCTTACTTAGTTTTCATTTTTCTGAAAAATGAAAAAGAGGAAAAAACTGTAATAACACGTTTCAACTTTCGAATCTGTTACACGTTACTACGAAATGTATTTTCTACTTTATATATATTTTTTTTTATTAAATCTTTTTATCTATTTTTTACGAGCTCAACGAAATGAAACATAGGAGTAAACACATGTTCTGCTGTTAACAGGCAAAAGCCATTAAACTATTATATTTCGAAATTTGTCTCAACGATGGTGAAATTTTTACAGATTAAATATCTATTAATTAGAATACATATAAAGAATTAATTATAACAATATCTTTGTGTGAAAATTTACAAAGGTTAATTATTAATAAATTAATATATCGATCGAGATAATAAAATTGGATTTATCGTTAAACAAAACAATTTCTCAATATAAAGTTTTTTCGATATAGAATTTTTTTTTTAAATTGAATATTTAATTAACAAACAAAAATGACTGATTAAAATGTTTTTTAATAATAATTATTATTTTCCAATAATGTTAATCGATTTTTTATACTCACATATATATAAATCTAAGTTTTTTTCAAGAGTAATTTATTTCATATCATAAAAAATAAACTCAAACTCATTCAAAAATATTTCATGAAATTTGTAACACATCGGTAAGAAGAAAAGAAAAAAGAAAAAAAAGAAAAAAGTTTAAACCAGTATTATTCGTGGGTTTAATTATGTTACGAAAAGAAAAAAAAAAAAGAAAGAAAAGTGGGTGGGAAAGGATTAGCAATGTAAAACTGTGCAAAGAGAAAATAACAGGGGAAACAAAAGAGGTCTGTTAAAAATAATGGGAAATTAACGGGTATTTCATAATTGTGATCGATGAGTAAACGTATGTGTGTATGTATATGTGTGTGTGTTATTTACCATTACCTCCACTCTATTCCCATGCAAAAAAAAAAGGCAATAAAATAGAATAAATAAAAATATCAAAAGAGAGAGAGAGAAAGAGAGATAGAAAAAAAAAAAGAAACAGAATGCGTCCGTTAAGATAATTGGCTGAGCCATAAAGTCCAATTGGTCATGCAGATTTTCCTGGCTCAATGAACATAATTTCTGTTAATTGCATTAATGAGTACGCGACAACAATTAATAGCACAGTTGTTGGATTTTACGAATAGTATTCTCTCTTGAATTTTCCAACATCACGTTTCTACCATCACCATCATCATCACCACCACCACCACTACTACCACCATCAATACTATTAATACTACTACTATTACTATCACGAATACTTATTTACCTCTATATTTGCTGAATGTATTATACATTGATACAAAACGAAATCGTAACACAACCGATATAAACGTCGAGATGACGATTCATGCTATCACTCTCGAACTAACGGATATACTGTTATACTGATTACACTGAAATAAACGATAACGTTTGTAATATGTAATGTATGAACGAATCTTGTATCACATATCAACTAACAGTGAAGTACCATAAAGATAATACATCGTGTATATATTATGATATATTAAATAATATTCGTTTAAAATTAATAGTTTTTTTGTTTTGTTTGTTTGTTCTTTTTCTATCGATTATTTATTAGATTAAAATAATAATGATATTTGTAATATGTAGATAATATTAATGGATATATTGTTATACTGATTATATTTAAATAAATTATATATATAACGTTTGTAATATGTAATTGTATTATATATTAATTAATAAAGTATCATTAAGATAGTATCGTGTATATGGTATATATATAATATATATAAGTATTATATAATAATAATAATATATATTAAGTATATATATATATACTTAAGGTGAACAAAAAGTTCGTGCGTTTTTTTTTTTATTAATTTAAAGTAAATTTTACAAAAAATAACATTTTACACAAAACAATCCATTATGCAATTTATAACATAATAAACGCACAAACTTTTGGTTCATTTTAAAATATATGTACTATAATATATTCAAATATTTGTTTATTAAAATAGTTTTTCATATTTTCTTTTAATTATTAATTAGATTAAAATAATTATGACATTTGTAATAATATATACATTAATAGATAAAAAAAAAAATGATAGAATTTTCCTATATATATTTTTAATATTTTTGAAAAGATATTTATATAATATAAAATAATTTTGTTTTAAAATAATATATATTTCATTTATTTGTAAAACAATATAGAAAAGAAAAAAATATCAATCATATTAACGTATCATTATTATATTCGACAACGTAATGAAAAAGTTTTTTATTATCGGATAATTTGCTAACGAATTATATTATTATGATTCTAATTTTGATCATGATATCATTTAATGGAATTAATCAATTTAATAAACGAACCGATCACGTGCTGTTTTATGAAAGTAATCAATTAATGTAGTTTGTTCATAATAAAACGTATCTTTGGTAAGCATATTTTTTTTTTTTTGGAGATGATAATAATGACGATATGTGTTATTCTCACCATGGGGTGGGGGGAATATTCCTCTTTAATTCTTGTCGAATCAAAATGTGTTCGATTATAAAAAAGAAGAAAAATTGTTATAATCATCATAATGGTTTTCAGCGTTCCTGTAATTTCGTTTAATCGTCTCGTTTGTTTGCCCAACGACATAATCAATGGAACTCATGGGAAATAGTTTTAGAATGATGTTAGTAACTAGGGTTTCTCGATCTCTAACGACAGAATTTAAACTCTTTAAGTATCATGGAAAGAAAGAAAAGAAGAAAGAAAAGGAAAGAGAAAGAATTGCTGAGATAAGAACTGTTCTTTATTTAAAAGAAATTTGCAAGTTAAGCGATTAAGAGACTAACGGATATATCCTAGTTTTATGGTAAACGGTAATAGCAAATGGAACAAATCAAATTTACATTAGTCAAAAGATTTTCCACACTTTTATATATTTTTTTTTTTTAAGGATTTTCATTTCAAAACTATCATTGAATCTTTTGATATTTCGATTAAAAAAACAAAATAAATATAAATGTTAATTGAAATGAATATTAAATAATATTGTTTCGTTATATTTCTAATCGTTATTATTCAAATACGATTTTTCTTCCTTTTTTTTATATTTTTAAATAAGAACTAATTAAAAAATAATAATATATTAATATAATATAATAAAATATAATATTATATTAACATTATTAAAATACGCGATCTATTTTTCTTTTTAAATAATAATTATAATTAAATAATATATTAATATAATATAATAAAATATATTATATTAACACTATTTAAATACACGATCTATTTTTATTTTTAAATAAGAAATAATTAAATATAATGTTATAATATATAATATTATATTAAAATTATTAATATACGCGATCTATTTTTCTTTTTAAATAATAATTAATATATTAAATAATATATTATAATATAATATAATAAAATATAATATTATATTAATACTATTAAAATACGTGATCTATTTTTCTTTTTAAATAATAAATAATTAAATATAATATTATAATAAATATACTATTATATATTAGTAGTATTAAAATACGATTCATATCTTTTTAAATAATAAATAATTAAAATACATTAATAATATATAATATATAATTAAATAATATCATTAAAAAAAAATAAAGAGATATTCATTTCAAAAAATACTAAAAATTATTATCGAATACTCATATTTAAATAATATCAATTAATATTGTACTATAACATATAACATCAAATCACTTATGTCAATCTTCTTTCACCGATATACGTTTTAATTAAATACCCTAAAAACGGTATCGTTTATTTAAAATGTATTATATATTTATATATCTAGATAAAAACGAATAAAATAGATAAACAATTATCTAGTAGGCCTTGACAATATTCGTTGCAATATAAGCTAAGGAAAGTTTATTGCTTCCTGGAGAGTTCTTAAACTCAATAAATTTCTTCAACCATCTTCATCATCATCTTCTTCTTGCCTTTTCGAACTTGAGGGTATTTATTAAAGTCGTTAATTACTATTAGATTATCGATCGAGACCACTACCACCATACCCCCCCCCCGCCCTCTCTTCAACAAAGAATCACGAAAAGCAGACACTACACTGAAACCAAATTTATGTTAAGAATTAACTTGTTAAAAAATTTGCCAAACTATTTCGCGATCTATTTGTCTCTTTTTTTTTTCTTCACTTTATTATTATTATTATCCAATTTTATTATAAATGATTCAATATCGTAATATTATAATAAGTTAAATGTAAAATTTTGAACGAAATTATACGAGTATTTAATTTTTATAATAATTCTCATCGAATAAACGTACAAATATACAAAAATTGTATTTGTTTAATTATCTGAAAGCCTAATTCGAAAAAAAAAAGAAATTATCAGATTGATCAAATGATTGTAAACATTTTTTTTTAAATTATAAAAAAGAATGGGACAACGTTTTAAATATCTTTTTTCAAACTCATAAACAAATAATTGAATTTGTTAATTATAATTTCAACAACAACAATAAAATCTTTTATTTTATTAATTTAAGAGAGAAATAAAAAAAAAAGAAACAGTAAAAATACGACAGTACATTTTTTTCGCGAACAATTTGTAAAATATATATATTTATTATTATTATTAATTAGGAATAAGTTTGATATAACAATAAAAAATGATTTGAAAAATAATATTCCATCGTTAAAAAGAAAACGTAATAAATTTCTTTGTATATTTCATTTAATTTAATTTATTTCTTAATTGTTATTTACACAATTGTATTAAAATAAAACACATTGTTAATTCTTTTGTTGTGTTATTGTTGTTTATTAATAATTCATATCAATGACACTCTGTTGCACATTTCGTATCACCCTTTAAATCGTTTGTACCTGATGCACGAGTGTCACACGTATCACTCCTGCCGTTTCCCTCAAGTCATGTTCAATCGATATTTTCCCGTTTCATTCCCCCAACCCTCAACCCCCAATCCTAACCCCCACACACCCTTGTCTATCACCGAAATAACGCTCAACCAACGACACAAAAAAACCTTTCGCTTTCATGTCTCTCGTTCTCGAAAATTTATCCGTATTTACAATACGAAAATATAATTCACTTCTCGTTTCAACATTTGTTGAAAAATTGTATTCGTATAATATAAAAAAAAAAACATACACACACACACACACACGATAATTGTATTCGTATAATATAAAAAAAAAACATACACACACACACACACGATAATTGTATTTGTATAATATAAAAAAAAACATACACACACACACACACACGATAATAATAAATAAAAGGATTAAGAACAATAACAAAAATATTTAAATTAGAAATGTATAATATAATAATATTATTAGATGGAAGAAAAAATAAAAAAAAAAAAACAAAAGAACCAACCAATTAACCCTAATACCAAGTTATGGGTTATGGGGGAAGAAGAAGAAACATTTATATACGTAAAATAAAATAAATAATAAAATAAAATGCAGAAAATACTTAACGATCGAGATACAGTGTGATGTACCCTCTTTCATTCTTTTTCACCAATTGTATAATTTAAAAATGAGGAAAAAAATAAGGGTCTCTCTCTTGAAGAAGAAGAAAAGAAAAGAAAAGAAAAATAAGAAGAAAAAAAGAAAAATGAAGATTATGCTTACGCGAATAGGATTTTATACGGGAATGCGAATAAACGTTGTGATACAAAAAGGGGTAAAAAAGAAACAAAAAAAAAAAAAAAGAAAAGTAGAAAGGGTTGGGAGTGAAGGGGGTGGAAGAAAAGTCTCTCCGGAGTAAGCGATGCTCAAGAAAAGCTCGTTGAAAAAAAAAAAAAAAGAAAAAAAATGAAAAAAAAAGGAAGAAATGTTTCCAGGTTTTATGCGAAACGATGCAACAGAAGGGATGAAGAAGGGAAGGGAAGGGAAGGGAAGGGAAGGGTAGGGAAAAGCTTGAAGGAACGTATCGCTGAACAACGAAAATGCACCGTGGCACGGATTTGCCCTAGAGAAGAACCTTTAGGTCCTATCCGCGTTCACCATTATGTGCCCTTCGCGCATCACAGATTTTGCCCACCGCCATATAAAACTGAAAGTAACGATACCAACATAAGAAAGAAAAATGGGAGAAAAAGAAAAATAGAAATGGGATGAGTAGGACGAGGGAGGGGGGGGGAATAAGGGGGAGGGAAAGAAAACGATTCAAACGGATTTTATTTCCCCAAGATAAATTTTGGTCTTTCAAAGCTTAACATTTTTTATTAAAAAAATACAATTTTGTTATTTTTCTCTTCTTAACTTTCTTCTTTTTTTTCTTTCCCCCCACTCCACTCCGAAATTCTTTCTTTCAATCGAAAATATTTATATTTAAATAAAGTATTAACGATTCTCGAGTTATGGGAATTAGACGATTGTTGGTCAAGGTTTTCTTGAAATCTCTGTGTGATCGTTTTAATATTATATCATTAATATTATTATTATGATTATTAAAATAATTGCTGAAGAAGGGACGAATAAAGGGACGAAAAAAAGGACAACTTAGTTAAATTAAGTTCTACTTCTTTTTATGTCCAAGTTATTAAAGAATTATAATTTTGGACGAGAGAAATAATCAATTAAATTATTAAAAAAGTTATTGAAAAATCGTACGAATAAATGTTGAAATATTAAATGATAATATTCCAAAAAAATAAATATTACGGTATCATAATCATATAATCATAATCATAATCGTTCTATTACAGATGAACCCAAAAATTCGTGCATTAAATTGTATTTGAATTTGTTTTAAATTAATCAAATTACTTTACGTTCAATTGAAATATTAATATGAAACAACAACAACAACAAAAAATAAAAAGAAAAATGTACGAACCTTTGATTAACCCTAACATCAGTACGACACCATTAAGTTCCCATTCCCATTCCTTCGTTTCTTTTTTTCATCTTTTTTCCCCCATCATTCCAATAATTATTCTACGATTCCCAAAGGTTGATTAATAAGTTGGCAACTTTTCTTTTGCTTAAAGAATATTCACCAATTCTTTTTTTCTTTCTTTTTCTTTTTCGTTCTTTCATCATTCTCTTCTTCATCTTCATCTTCATCTTCTTCATCTTCGTTCTCATACTTTTGCAAGCAAATGAAATGAGAATTCAAGTTGACAAGCTCGAAGAAGAAACCGACCCAACCTTCTTCTTACTTCTTTCCTTCTTCTTTTCTTTATTTTTTTCTACTCCTAACATTCTTCTTAAGGGGGTTGGGGTTGAGGGGGGTATTCTTTAAAACTAAGAAGAAAAACTGAGCGGATATTTAGCATTTCCTACGTTTCAGTCTCTATCCTTTAACTTCTTCCTTCCATCCTTTCCTTCCTACCCCCTTTTACCCCTTTTCCTTTACAACAATCCTTAAGAACTCTCTCTCTCTCTTTCTATCTTTCTGTCTTTCGAATCCTTAACGGATCCTTTAAATAATCAAACGAAAGGAATACTAGTTGAGAAATAAATAAATAAGCAACCCTTTGTTGTATACCGAATAAAATTTGACGAAACCCTTTTCCAGACGTTTCTTATTCTTATTCTTATTCTACCTTCTACCTTTTATACTTCTGTCTTTGTAAATTAAAACAACTATGTACTGGACAACGAAATAAATCAACTCAATCGTTAAATTTTCTTCAACAGTTTGTTCTTCTTTTTTTTTTCATCTTTGTCTATCTTTTCAGGACGTTTCCTATTCGTGTAAGGAGAGGAAAGGGATAGGGAAAGGGGTGGAAAAAGGGTGGGTTGATACTTTGAAACGTTTTTTTATATTTTTTTTATAAATATTCATGCACGGTAGGTAGTTCAGTAAGAAAGTTGAAAAGAGAACAACAACAACAACGTCAAAGTAGAATTTACATTGGAAATTGTATATTTTAAATAAAACTGAACGAATGGAAAAAGTAAAACAAAAAGGGGGATTGGGGTGGAGGGAGGTAGAGGGGTAAATAGAAACGATTTGATTTCGTTTGAAAACTTTTTGATCGATGGGAATATTTCGTTTCCTGTTTTTTGTTTTTCTATCCCAAAAAGGATAACGTAAGTAATTTGGTTGTAATTGTAACATCTGGTAGCCACTCACAATGTACCAACACCATCACCACCATCACTACTACCACTAATGTTTTCTTCTCTTTATATTTCCGTTTTTAGGAATTGTCGAAAGGATTCGTTGGAGAAATATCGTAAAGAGAGAGTTATTATTGGGCTTGGTTCCAAGATTTGTTAGAAAATTTATGCGATTGAATTTAAACTAATTTTATATCACCCTTTTACGAAACGATCAATTTTCCACAAACGCTTTAGGTTAATTATTATTTTATTATTTAATTGAGAAAATGTGTTTTTATTTTCATTACTTTTCTTTACTTTATACGAGATCTTCTCTTGTTTTTCTTTATTATTATTATTATTATTATTACGATTGATTCGTATAACTTATAAAACGATACAAAATATTATATTTCATTCGATCAAACGCGCGTATTACGATTTTCTTTAACGCGAACGTTTTATTTACGTTAAACAAACAAATACAAATGATGAAAAATAAAATGAGGTATTAATAATAATAATAATAATAAAATAATATTGTTATATATAAACGTGAGAAAAGATTTTGATTGAGAATAAACTTTTCTTTCTTTAGATATTAAATGATCGAATAAATATAAACGATAAAAACTGGAATATAATTATCTGACGTTTAGGGAAGTTAATTAATGATACGTAATTTTGATAGATTTAATTTAAATAATTCGTCGAACAATTATAAACGTAAGAAATAACGAACGTAACCAAATTCATATTAAACAACAAACTCTTATATCTCTCTCTCTCTAACTCTAATTCATTTTCTTTTAAAAAATTCAAATAACAAAAATAAATATTATATTACAATCTTTTAAAAAATTCAAAAATAACAAAATTAAATGGAAATAAAAATGATATATTATATATAATAGTATAATACCTCTATATATTTATCTTTTAAAAAAAACAAATTCAAATATAATAAAATAAAAATCATATTATATAATAGAGTATACCTCTATATCCTTTTATCTTTTAAAAAATATTTAAATAACAAAATCAAAAATTATATCATACATAACACAATATACCTACATATATTATTTGTCATTTAAAAAATATTCAAATAACAAAATAAAAAATTATATCATACATAACACAATATACCTACATATATTATTTATCACATTTAAAAAAAATATTCAAATAACAAAATAAAAAATTATATCATATATAACACAATATATACCTAAATATATTATTTATCACATTTAAAAAACAAATTCAAATATAATAAAATAAAAATCATATTATATAACAGAGTACACCTATATATCTTTTATCTTTTAAAAAATATTCAAATAATAAAAAAACCAAAATTATATCATATATAACACAATATATACCTACATATATTACTTATCACATTTAAACGAAATATTCAAATATAATAAAATAAAAATCATATTATAATATATATATATAATAATAATATACCTAATAATAAATATAATCCTTGATGCATAAATTCAAGAGGTTTCGAGAGTGATTAATCTGAATGCTCGTCAACGCCCACACAGTATATGTATATGACGTTGGCACTTGAGGGTATTAGCGTAAAGAGGACGCTACAACGGGGTTGAACGCGACTAATCGTTCCAACCCTCCATCAGCCGACCTTTCTCTTTCTCTCTCTCTCTCTCTCTCTCTCTAACACACAAACACACATATATACACACACGCGTATATTCTCTGTCTCTATCCTTTGTCTACTATTTCTCTCTCTTTATCCAACTGTTCTTAATTTTACCAGACGAATTTCTACCACCCTACATCATGGAAATGGATACTACCCCTTTTCGTGCAAATTGAGATCGTGCATCTTCTAACGCGACACTCGACCCAAATTCTGCCACCTTTCCTCCTCCCCCTCCTCCTACTCTTCTTCTGCTTCTTCTGCTTCTTCTTCTTGACTAGTTCTCTTTTATCATGTTTTTAACCTTTTTACTATGCTCCCCCCATGCACAGATTTCATTTGCATTCATCGTAAAAGATTATCTGACCGATCAAAAATTTTATCTTATATTGTTAATCTTTTTTATGATTTTTTTTTATAGATTTTCTTTTTATATTCGTGTTGATTTATTTTATTTGTTAACACTTAAAGTACCATGATTGGTCAAATAACAGCTTTCTATAATTTGTGCTAAAATTATTGACTGGGCATCAAAATCAAATCTATATTATTCATTTTTAAATAAAATTAAGTATATACTGGGTGTCTCATGTAACACTAGTTACGATATTCAAGTATTTGCGATAATCTGATAAAAAAGAACTTTCAATAAAAGTTAATCTGATTTTGATTGACTATACATGGCAATAAAAAAGTGATCAAAGGAATTTTATTTTTTATTGTTTTTTAAGGCTACCTTTATTTTTTTAAATAGTACCTAGTATTTTTGACTTAACAATACATTTTCAACAAGTTAACATTAAACTGCAATTTGCTCCCATGAATATACTTTTAATATTTTTTATATTTCTAGCAAACGGATTTTAATGATTTTCATATTAAATTAAAGTACACTCTTTTCTCTACACGTAGATTACTATATCGAGTTATAAATTCAGCATGTAAAGTTCAGAAAATGTCAGAGAATGCAATGCTGTAGATTGTGCATCTTTGCAATTTCTTTGAAAAGTTTCGGTGAATATTTTTAATACTTTTCGCAAATAGATTTTAATGAAACTTATATTAAATTATAGTGCGCTCTTTTGTCTACACGTAGAGTATCTTTTCGCGTTATAAAACAATCTGCAAAGGTTCAGAAAATGTCAGAGAATGCAATGCTGTAAGTCGTGCATCTTCGCAATTTCTTTGAAAAGTTTCGGCAAATATTTTTTATACTTTTTGCAAATAGATTTTAATGATTTTTATATTAAATTAAAGTGCACTCTTTTAGCTACAAGTAGAGTATAAATTTGAGGTATAAATCAATTTGCAAGGGTTCGAAAAATGGCAAAGAAAAGAGTAATGCCTAAAACCAGGCATTGTTAACATTGCCGGCCTAGGTTCCAAACCACCCCGGCGAACCTTTGCGAATTAATTTATAACTCAAAAAGGTATTCTACGCGTAGATAAAAGAGTGCACTTTAATTTAATATAAAAATCATTAAAATCCATTTGCTAAAAGTATAAAAAATATTTATCTGAACTTTTAAAAAAAATTACAAAGATGCACAATTTGCAGCATTGCATTCTCTGAAATTTTTTGAAGTTTACATGCTAAATTTATAACTTAATATAGTATTCTACGTATAGAAAAAAGTGTGTACTTTAATTTAATATAAGTTTCATTAAAATTTATTCACCTCTAGTATAAAAAATCTTTACCGAAACTTTCCAAAGAAATTGCAAAGATGCACAATTTACAGCATTGCATTCACTAACATTGCATTACTTGACAAACAAAGTAAATAAAAAATAAAAAAGGTAAAAAAAGGAAAAATAGAAAAAAAAAAGGGAAAAAAGTACGAGAGTTACGTATTTTATTTGATATTATTAGAGATCGAAAATATTTGACAATAAAATAAAATCAACGAGGAAACGAACGGGGTGGTTGGTATATAACGTGTCAATCAACAACAAAACTAGGTTTCCATAGTTTGCATCGAACCTCCTAGTCAATAGGTTGCTTTTTTTTTCCTCTCTCTCTCTCTCTCTTTTTCACTATTTCTATCTCTCATTTTTGATCCCCCTCGCACACAATTAATTTATCGAATTTACTCGGGAATTAAGGACTCGTATCAACGATATTTCTCTCTCTCTCTCTCTCTCTCTCTCTCTCTCTTTCTTTTTATTTTTTTCTTTCGTTATTTCACCACCCTTAATTTTTCATCATCCATCGTATCACCAGTAATGAAATCAAGAGCCAATTAGAAGAAGTCCCCCGTGTTCTATACCCATGATTAAAAACTTGAGTACTTTTTTTTCCATAAGCCACCCCCATCCTACCCCATCCCCCCCTGTTTTTGTATTTTTGCAGTTTTTTAATTCTGAATTTCTTAACGCGACATTTAGATTCTCTCGTATATTCGTTCGTTTGTTTTTTTCTCTTTCTTTCTTTTTCTTTTTTTTTTTTTTTTTCTTTTCCCCCCATATAACTGGAACGAAGGGGGAAATTCGTTTATTCTGTCGATTGGATTCGTTCGGTTCTTTTCCCATTTTTCTTGATGTTTTCGATTTTTCAAATAAATAGTCAATACAATCGATACTAATAATTGGGGGTGAACCGGGGGTGGCGGCGAGGGTTAGGGAAGAAAAAAAAAAAAAATAAAAAAAGGTTTATCGATTACGGTAGGTCGAAGGGTCGTAAAGTTACGAATTTATAAAGTTTCTTTCTTTTTTTTCTTTTATTGTCATCTTTAAGATAAACTTTAAAAGTGGATAACACACACACACACACATACACGACGAGATTGAGAAATTAATCAAAAGTGAAAGAAAGAAAAGAACGAAAATTAAAAAAAAAGAAAGAAATTGTTTAAACGAACGCGAAGAGAAACGCGATAAAAGAAAAAAGAAGAATAAATTGACGCGAATAAAAATATAACTCGAGAAGAAACAATTCAAAAACAAACAAATAAAAAAATAAATTTACGTATTACTTTACTTAGTTGTTCTTTTTTTTTGCGAATGAAACGTCTAAACCTCCGTAAAAAAAAATAAAAAAGAAGAAAATAAAACATCTACTAAAACGAATAAATAAATATATTAGAATTTGTCCGAGGATTTAATGTAGACGAAGAAGTTGGATAAAATAATAGAAACGTGAAAAGAAGTAGAAGTGGTGGAAGGGATCGGAGAGGGGTAGAAAAGGGAAGAGGGAAGGTGGCATGTGGGGAAAGGGGGAACGAAGGGGGAAGTAAACTACTGGCGTGCACGTGACTCCTCATTTTCATGGGAACTCTTCCCTTACACTCACTCATTCTCATTCTCTATCTATCTCTCTCTCTCTCTTTCTTTCACAATTCCACTATCTCCCATTCGAAAGCACCGCTAACGAAGATTTATCGAGGTCAGCAACGAGTTAGCCGAGATAAAAGCGGCAGATAGAGGATGAGTGTATCGGAAACTGTGCTGGTCGTCTCGACACGCAGTTTTAAATGAATACCAGACGCAATTCTGACGGTAAACCTAAAGCACATCATCCCCCTCTCTCCCCAATCCACCCACTCACCCACACGTTTTATAGTCGAAAGATCGAACATTCAGGAGAATCAAGATTAACAACATTTCATTAAGAATACTAATAATGTCGTTTATCATCCTAGAATTGGATCAAGTACACGCAGTACCATCTATATTACTATTTTATATATTAAATAATAATATTAATAATTTGTATAATTTAATATTATATTAAATA
>JACGWG010000033.1:439657-475877 GCA_023678865.1 Polistes exclamans
TAAATAATAATATTAATAATTTGTATAATTTAATATTATATTAAATAAATATATTATATATATATATATATATAAATAATAATATTAATAATTTTTATAATTTAATATTATAATTTATTTAATATTATATTATATAAATTATATAATATTATATAAATAATAATATTAATAATTATTATATTTTAATATTATAATTTTATTAATATATTAAATAAATTTTTATTTAAAAATGTTCATTTTGTGTTATTTATATTAAAATTATATGGTTAGAGAAGATATAATAATAATAAATATTATATATTAAATAATAACGCGTGTAATAAATTATATTGGAAATTGTGTGTTATATACAGGTAGATATTATTATCATTATTATTATTATTATTATTGTTATTATTATTATTCGCGTTGTTAACATTTGTTGTGACAATTAATCGACTCGTGATAGTTAGACACACACTCTCTATCTCTTAGTTGATGAATATTATTTATTCGATTACAAATTAATAAGCGTAATTTGTTACTTGTTTTTTTTTTTCTTCTCCAATTGTTATATCAATGATTAATTATTATTAATGTTATCGAGTTCCGGATAGTTTTACATATTGCTGTTAAAATCCCCGCCGCATCATTATGATACCATGGATAAATTAAAATGGAAAATTACCGTGACGATTGCATCATTTCACATTTTCATACAAATAATAATAGAAAGAAAAAAAAAGAAAAAAAAAAAAAGTATGAAGAAAACAAGTCAACAGAATGCGTTACGATCAAATTTACAAAGATTTATGTAATTGGTGTTATTTTAAAAACCGGTATATTACGATATTTACAACCCGGACGTGTAATGTATCAACAACATCGTAGAAATTGTGGTCAGATAATTGTATTTTTTATTCTGACTAACAAAAATAATTAGGGAATGGGGGGGGGAAACAAAAATAATTGTTTTTAAATGTATTTTCTTATCAAATCAGCAAACAATATCGATGTATTCATACTAGTTCTTATATTTGACGCTTAGTGACAGCATAAGCTTGGTAGTGTCCAACAAGTGTATCATTCATTCTCGTACCAAACACCAGATGGCAGCTCATACTATAAAATTATTGATCAATGATTATCATTATTTTCGAATTATTCATTTAAATATTGTACAATTATTTATTGATTAATAATTACTCGTAATAATGCACTTGTATTATACACTTAAAAAATATAATTAATCGAATGCAAACAAACGTAAATGTTATTTAATGTTTGGCACCGAAATTCAATGGGCGCCATTTTGATGGTACCATCTTCAACATGGAATAATATTCGCGGAATTTCCAAACAATTTTTATCGAATTAATTAAATACATATTAACATTACATCAATAATAATACCATTGATATAAAATAAAAACAAATTCTCGATGAAATTCGAATTTTACCGCTAATGCGATAACACTGTGCTCCCATCGGCGGTAAATTCGAAAACTAACGAAAGTAATCGATTATAAATCGAGAAATGTACGAGAGAATACAATCGAAGTTTTGTTCAACTTTTAATTATCGACGAGGTCGAAACGTCGTATGACGATAAGAAAACGAGCCTATCAAAATGAAACGTGTGCAATTAAAAAAAAAATAAAAAGAAAGGAAGGAAGAAAGATACAACAAGAAAAAATAGAATAAAAATCAGTAGACGAATTGTAGTTTGGAAATAAAAAAAAATCTTTAATCAACGTGTGGCTCCATCTTGAAATATCTTCCTCCTGACCATCCCCCCAACCCTACCCCACTTCTTGTTTCACTCTCTTAATCGATACTCAGCATGTTCAGACAACGGCAGTTTGATTTTCTCGAACGAGTTTCGATTCATCGCAATTGATATTAAATGCCAGGCCGTATTTCTGTCATCGTTGGACAAGTAATATGGTTCAAGAGGATCATTTGTGTGTATATATGTGTGTGCGTGCGCTAAGTTAGTTCTTTGTTGGCATTTAACATTTAAGTAAGTAAGTAAGTAAGTTAAGTAAGTATGTAAGTAAGTAACTAAAGTTAAAGATCCGTGTTAGTTGGCACAAGTGAACAAAATTAAATATCACCTAATCAACAACGTGTTGTACAACGACTATAGCATAAACGAAGAAGAAGAAGAAGAAGAAGAAAAAGTGTTAACTATAATTCCGTGCAGTGTATTACTACTGTTTCACCATATAAAAGAGAACACAATAAGGTAGAAAGAGAGAGATAAAGAAACTCTCGAATAAAAATGAATTTGTGATAGATGATAATTGAAAGAAAATAATATAACATATCTAAAAATTGAAACAAGTAAAGAATAAGTATCACGTTAAGTTGTAGTTAAAACAAATTGTCTGAAATTTTCTATCAGATAATTAAAGAAAAAAGAAAAGAGAGAGAGAAAGTAGTTAGTTATCTGAATCCAATCTAAAAAGCCGACATTGAACGCGAAATCTATTTCGATGAAGTCCTCGAGAAAGTCCTCGAGTGTGTCAATGTCCTCTATTTTTTTTTTTTATCTCTCTATTTCTTTCTCTCTCTCTCCTTCTCTCTATCTCTCCTCTTATCTCTATCTTTCTCAACATTTTTCTTTAATTAATCTTAACCGAGTACATATATATATATATATTCCTTCCAATTAATATTTTTCTAGATACAAGTACACATATAAATTGGTTCCCATTTGTTCGATGGATTAAAAATCACTCGTAGTAATCAACAATTTGTAATTACCGATGATGAATATGACGTATTGTTTCTGTGTTGAATGCAAAATATAAGTGTATCCTTAAATTAGAAAAAAAAAGAAAAAAAGAATAAGGTTGTGAGACCAATTAATCAAATTATTGCAAATGATATTTTGTCTTTTTTTAACTTTGGTGTCAAAACAAAAATAATTAAACGTGCAAATTAATATTATTGGATTTTAAGAGAAATAATATTTGGAAATATTTTAACGAGAAAAGGATGAAATGGGAGTGGATTAAGTAGAGTGAGAAAGACAAAGAGATAGAAAAAGAGAGAGAGAGAGAGAGAGAGAGAGAGAAACGTCGATTGGTGCTGTTCCAGGACGACGATGTTTGCTTTCCGCATCAAAAAGGAACATCTCGTAACCGACGTTGCAGTGACGTATTCGTGAGGGGCTTGTCTCCCCCTCCTGATAAATCTCCTCCAACCAACCCAACCCAACTACCCACCCACTCACCTTCGCTAAAGAAAATCAGGAAACGTGCAACTTTTGTCTTCTGTGCGTGTGGTGGTGGTGTGTGTGTGTTTTTCTTTTCCTTTTTTTTCTTTTTCTTTTTAATCGATGTCGAACATGTTCGCATGTCCTAGGGAGGCCGTACGTGTCAAAGTCAAGGTAAGAAAAAAAAAACACACAATTATTGTTTGTTCTTTACTATTAAGATGAAACAAATGTGTACGTGCAGTTTGAAACACCGTATAATGGAGATTGGGTTTTTTTTTTTTTTTTTTTGTAAAAAAATCGCACGAATTAATTAATTTGCATTTCATACTTTCCCGCACTTTTTCCATTTTTTTTTCTTTTTTTGTTTTTTTTTTTGAAATACACGCTTGCCTACGCCATTGGGATCTAATGTTATAAGTTTATAACGGTACACACAAGTGGAATAATTACGAGCTCTAGATAATCATCGGATGATGATAATTAATGAGTCTCAACAAACTGTCTGCAGTTGGTGTTGGTTTTTGATAAAATTTATATTCTTCTTGTTTTTTTTTCTTCTTCTTATTTTGTATTTATTTAAAAACGTTCAGACGTCTCGTTTGTAATTATTATTATTAATTACCTGTACGTATATATGAGTGTTTCGAAAAAAAAAAAAGAAAAGAAAACATAGCCAGTGAAAAAATAAAACTGCATTAATTTATATTTGGTTGTATTTTTTTTTTTTTTAATTCGTTAACTTTTATAGGTGAAAAAAAAAACATTGTCGACCTTCGTGGAAAAATATTAGGGAAATATTATTCGGTTTATATTATATCGATCGAACTTATACTTATATGTACGTACGTAACACGTTCGTGCAAAGTTGGTTAAGGATCCGAAATTAGCGCCTTTCTATGCTACATTACTACTACTACAATCATATTACTACCCTTCTACTAAACTGTGTTAATGTGTAAATGGAAAACCTTTTAGGAAACGAGTTCTCTAAGCTCAAATACCTTCCTTTACTTTTATATTATATATATATATATATGCACATATTATATCTACTCACCTACATTTTATTTCGCGGTTTTCTTTTTTCTTTTATCGAGTACGTGCAACAATTTTTTAACTTTGCATCTTTTTCATTCAATCCATACCATGAAAAATTGTTAGAGATACGCGATAACCATTCGTAAATATAAATTATACAATTTTGAACAGGATTTATAAAATAAAAAATAATAAATCATTGAATCAATTCAGTATACATCATTTTTTTTTGTTATTGTATCCAGAATCTTTAATATTGCGAATTGACCCGTTCATGTTTCAAGTATTAACTATTTTCAGGTTTTTACTAATTAAATCTAAATAATTTTAATATAGTTTATAAATTGTGTGTGGATTTTTGAAAGATATAAGAAAGAAAATATTGATTTGATTGAATTTGAAATGATTCAAATCTTAACTGGTTTTCAATGCATGTATTTATTGTACTAACTATAAAACTGGTTTTCCTATTTATAATATTTCAATCGGTATGTTGAATGTATTAATGGAAAGTCTGAAATAAACGTGTATATGTTATATAATAATATAAAATACTAAATAACAAATTTTGATTATTTAACTTACGTTGCATTTTAATAATTATTCGCGAGATATTTATATATAGTATATTTAATTAAAAATGAAAACACATATATCTAGGTATCTTTTCTAAATACTAATTCAAATGTCACGTGTTACGGGGATTGATAATCGCGACAAGGTTAAGCTAGAAAAATACAACTCGAGTTGTTGACCTAATTCATTGAATTATATATCTATGATTAAAATCAATTTATAAACTCGGATTATTCGAAAACGTTAGTAAAATGATTTTCAATTCGTGATATAATTGATTTCTTGATATTTTTAAAAATATACGAAACGTTATTACAAAGAAAACAAAAATATCTATTTATATATAATATTATTCAAAGTAATATTTGTTTAATTATTTAAATAAAAAATAAATCGATACGTTTGTCAAATCGTAACTGTATATATTTCTCTATGTGCATATATATATATATATATATATCAAACTTTTATTCACACATTGACATAAACGTGACACTTATATTAAAATGATTAACGGGATTACGATTTTAAAAGGATATCACGATTGCGAATAATTTCTATTTCATTTTCCTGTTCTCTTTTTTTGTTGTTGTTTGTTCTTTCGAATAGAAATGCGAGACCAGACACCAACCGGAATATCGAAAATTCAGTGTAGATCCGCAAATAACATCGATCGAAGTTCTTCAAAGTATACTAATCAAAGCATTCGATATCAAAGGGTAAGTTTATATGATTTTTACGATTTATCAAAATGAATTGAAAATATTTGCTATATATAAAAAGCCGAATTTTAATAATTGTTCATTACAAATTCGTCAATTCAATATTATATTTGTTTTCTTTCATTCAGTTTTGAAAAACGATTATAATATAATATGATAAATAAAACATTTGATTTATCGTTTCAAATAATTACACTTCGTTTTATTATTTAAACCAATTACCAAATGATAATTTAACAGAGATAGATTTATATATATATATAAGTTATGATTAATTTTTATTTTTAAATAATAAAACACTTTAAATGATCAAGAAAAATGTTCTATCATTACCATATGTATTATACAAATATAAGAAATGTAAAAAAATAAGTGTTTTAAAAAACAAAACAAAAATACGAATACTTTTTCAATATAGAAGAATACCTTCGTTCGATGAGTATATAAAAAAAATAAAAGAAAAACAAGGATAATAATACCGATGATAAAATCTTATATAATAAAATATAAATAGCATAATATAAAGACACTTACCCGATTATAAAACAAACGTTTTCCTTTTTCTATTCTTTTCTTTTCTTTTTTCTTTTTTTTCTTCCTTCGTATTACAGAGAATTTACAGTCTCGTATCGGGCGATAGATGATTATGGCACGGAGACGTATTTGTTCCTCCTCTCGGATTGGGATTTGGATGCAGCGTTTATCAGGTAAAATAAAAGATAATAAGTTTCTTGGGAAACAAACAAAAAAAAATAAAAATAAAAAAAGAAAATAAAAACTGTGACAAAGTTTATTTTAAAAAATATCCACTCAGTGCTTCAGAACCTTACCTCTATCTGCAAGTGAATTTGAAGCCGTTCGGTGAAACTGACGATTGCGACTGTTATTGGGAACAGAATGCACAGGAAGTGGCAACAAGACAACAGGAAACTGGATTTCCTTATAAAACACCAAAGTTACCCGGCCTCATAATGAATAAGGCGAGTAACAAGTAATAAACTTTCATAAGTGTATTATTTTGTTAGAATTTTTATAATCAATACAATTATCATTAGGATAATTATAAAACAACGAGTTAATTATTAAACCCTTTAATCACAGGTAGTAGAAGTTAAACAACCTATCAATTATTCGACTATTCGATATTTCAAACTTTATACTATATTACATAATTGATTATTTAATTAAAGAGCACCAATTTTTCAAATCAAATCTTTAATATATATTAAAATATAAAATATATAATATTTAATATATTCAATATATTCAAATGAAATCTTAAAATACGCCGCGATAATTCGTAAATTATTATATATTAATGAATAAATATATTATATATAATATATTTGATTATATCATTGAAATAAATAATAATTATTACACAGATGGAAAGAACATTGAATATGGTACAACGAGCATTGGGTAATTTGAGCGAGGAATCTTCACACCAACAAAGTGTTCAACCACCAAGGCCACCATTGATGGATGCGGAATTTCGTCGTTTCTTAGATCCCATCGGTCAGGTGATACATTCTAAAGAATTAAGGGCAGTTATTTATTTCGGTGGGATCGAACCGAGTTTACGTAAAGTCGTTTGGAAACATATTCTAAATGTTTATCCCGAAGGTATGTCTGGACGTGAAAGAATGGATTATATGAAAAGAAAAGCACAGGAATATCAAAATCTTCGCGAAAGGTGGCGAGTATTGGTACAAAAGGGTCAAAACGTTGGTGATCTTGGATACGTAACTAGTATGGTTAGAAAAGATGTTCTTAGAACTGACAGACATCATAAATTTTATGGTGGTTCGGATGACAATCAAAACACGGCAAGTTTGTTCAATATATTGACTACATATGCTTTAAATCATCCGAGTGTTAGTTATTGTCAAGGTATGAGTGATTTAGCATCACCACTTCTAGTCACTATGAGAGACGAAGCTCAAGCTTACATTTGTCTTTGTGCTCTTATGAGAAGATTAAAAGATAATTTTATGTTGGACGGTATCGCGATGACGACCAAGTTTGCTCATCTTGCCGAAGGTATTATTTTTTGTTTTAGTTTTAATATTATTTAGAACTATAAAGATTAAGTTGCTAAAGAAGTCCCAATAAAGGGACGAAACGTCCAACTTAGTTAAATTAAGTTAAGTTAAGTTTTATGTCCAAGTTCCCTGTGGTGATACCTTCTCATTAAGAATTGTATTTTTGGACGAGAGAAACAACTGATTATTTAGAAAATTACATTTATATATATACGATTATATATATATATCCAATTTTCTTATTTTAGGTTTACAACATTACGATCCAGAATTTTACGCTTATCTGAAATCACATCAAGCTGACGATCTTTTATTTTGTTATCGGTGGCTTTTATTAGAAATGAAACGAGAATTTGCCTTGGATGACGCTTTGAGAATGTTAGAAGTACTTTGGGCTGCACTTCCAGCCCAACCACCAAACGGTGAACTTAATCTCGCTGAAGTACCCTTCCCACCACCCTCCCCACCTCCTAGTCCTAATATTAAACACATACGTGAGAATGCTTATACAAAAGTATGCGCGATTAGACGGCAAAGTTCATCGGCCAGTATTGCAGCTAATGGAAAACGAAAAAATATCAGCATGGAAGAATCGGTAATGCAATCAACATTGGAAAGAAACGGTGACACTAAAAGGTAGTTTTATTTCTATTATATTATTATAATATTAAACAATTGTTAAATAATCGTTATTAAATATAATCGATACTTCCTTAGATCGAATTCTCCGTATGAGACATCCTCGGAACCGGAAAATGATTTGACCACGACTAAAAATCGTCGTAATTCCGAATCCACTGAAAAATGTTATAGTACTGATTCATTATCTGGAAACTTATCCGGAAAAACAAAACGGGTTAATTTAATGGAATTGAAAGATAGATTGTCTTTGCAAAATAAAGATCAAATTAAAGTTAACGATCAATTTGATACTCCGGAAAAAAAGTGCGTCAGGGTTGTCAAGAATTTGAACGAATTTTTAAATTTCACTAGCTTGAATAGAAATAAAGTAACGCCTAGCGATACCGAACCGGAACTTAGGTACAATATATCATATATCGCATAAAAATATATGCATTTACAATTTATTAATTAAACAAAAAAATATAAATTATATTTTATTGTTTTTATACACAGAAGAGTTTCAAGCGAAAGTGGTGTACTCAGAGTTCTCAGGGACGAACCAAATTCACCGGATGATCCAACTGATTTTTTCCCAATGACTACATCAATGACTAGAGAATTAAGACTGGAATTGGAGTCACTTGATCGACAAGTTTTTGGTCCTTCGCCACCGAGCGAACAACAATGTGATTGCGTATTATCGAAACGAGAAAGCGAATTGGCAGAAAGCGAAACGGAAACGGAATTAGCTAGATGTAGTCCAGTAGCGGACGTATTTGTATGGGAAAATCCATTACATACATTACAACAAAAGCATCACCCTGCTACACCAGACGAACAAGCTGATCTCGAATACGATGGAGAAATATTGGAAGATCAAAATGGTGTTAAATCCGTAACACCTATCAGATTACTCAAACGAAATGCAAGGTTGTTATTATTATTATTGTTTTGTATAATTGTATATTTTTGAAACACTTGAAATCATATATCCGCGTGTGCAATATTTTGTAAGAAAAACTTGTTCAAAATTATTAAAAATTAATTTTCATTATACAGATCTGAATCTGCATCGGATAGCGAGGGTACAGAAAGTTGGCATCAGAATACAGAAGCACCAGAGAGTCCAACGAAACAAACGGTTCAAGAACATTGCGAGGAAGCTACGGAACTTACAAATTTAATACCAGCAGGTACAAGCGAGGATCAATCGGGAGAAAATTCATTACCACCACCTAACGAATTTGGCGGTGGTAATCCCTTCCTAATGTTTTTGTGTATTACATTATTGTTACAACACAGAGACTTTGTTATGCGTAATCAAATGGATTACAACGAAATGGCAATGCATTTTGATAAAATGGTTAGGCGACACAATGTGATTAGAGTACTTAATCAGGCAAGACAATTATTTGCCGGTTATTTAAGAAGACATTCCGTGACATCGGCTATTGTCAAATCGGACTGTGTGAACGTTTAAAACGAAAAAAAAGAAAAGAAAGAAAGGAAGAAGAAAATGGAAAAAAACGAAACACAAAAATAATGATAACATATTTTCCCAATGGAGTTCTTCCAATTGACAAATACGTGCGTGTGGAATAATTAAAACATAATATATTCTATTACGTACGCAAACCATAACTAATTCGAACGGGGCTTATTAAACGCGCACATATCTCATCCTCTTCTTTCCTCTTGCGTATTCGCGCTTAAGCGCACGTGTAATCTATGCCAGTAAAATAAACTGTTCCATAGCACTCGTTGATCGAAAGCTCTCCTATTCCCAGCCCACCAAAACACCCACCCACCCCATCGGTCCCCTTTTTGCAATATTTTACTCGATACGAAAAAACGAATATAAAAATAAAAAATAAAAAAAAAATAAAAAAACAAAGACGCAAATATTCGTCGCGTTAATAAAAATTATACATGTGTAGAATTTTGACGACGCGTGCCTTCTTGAAACGGTATTCAGCCTTAGCCGGATTTTTAATAGGCACATACGTTAAAAGAAATTTAAAATTTAAATTTAAAAAGTAATAAGCCCCGTTTATGAAACTAAGCGATTGCTTACGCACGACACATCATATCTCAAATACGAATTGCACAATATCATCAGCACCGCGTCGATGAACCCTTTTTGTCGGCGAACAAAAAACAAACACACACACACACACACACATACACATACTCTTTTCGGTCGTACCTCGAATTAGGATTAAATCCTCCCTCTAGCTTAAATCTGTAAAATATGTATCTTAAAACTATTTTAGCGGCTACAACTCTTAATTTGTTCTCAAACGGGTTATGCTTGAGAAACGACAATAAAGTGCATTTAATTTTATCTCTATTTATATTATAGACTTTTATTAAATATTATATCGTAATTATAAAAAAAAAAAAAATTCATTTTTGCCACCCACTTTTATTTTCTAAAATACATTATATAACAGACATATTAGATAAGCATCTATAATTTTATATTTTCATTGTTTATTCATTGAAAAATCAATTTATTAAATTATAATTATTTAAGTTCGTGCTAGAGATTGCAATAAATAAGCGATTTGAATATTCCTAATTGCTTATCAGAATTTAATTTAGATGTTACATGAAATACTGAAATAATTTCACAGGAAAATCTAGGAATGTCTGTCTAACATTTATTTTCTACCGCTAGAACTATTTGACAAAATATGTATCATATTCAAAAAGATATTCATAGTATCCAAGTAAATAGAAACAGCGCTGAAAATAAAAACAAATACGTTATTAATTAATTTTAACCTATCAAAATAGAAACAAAATTAAATTCATTAAATATTTTCTTCTTTTACAATATACTTACTTATTTATCGGGTCGTATTGTTTCATACTTCTGTCGTAATACATAGGATATTCTTCTGCTTGTTTAACAATTTTTTGTGTATCGTATAAAAGGAACATGGAAAAAAGTACTATTCCACCATAAACGGATAAAGTATAAAGACTAGTACCCAAAGCAGTAGTGGGTGGTAAGAAAATAGATCCTAGCGAACTAACTAATACAACTCCCAAACCGATAGAAAGAGGACCAGCCATCTTTAAAAACTTTTCACTAGGTGCACACATTGCTACAGTCGATAACCCACCAATTACCCCAGCCGTATACAATGCAGCTCTAGTTAATAATGGACCACCCAAGAAACATATTGGTGCGATAACAGCACCCATTAAACCGGCATGACCCATCCATGCTAATTGTTTAGCACCAAAACCTTCCTTGTAAGGAATACTTCGTACTATTATGCTACTACCAATCACTGCTGCAAGTGTACCGACAACTGCCATCCATCCTTGATTGGATACAAGTCTAATTATTGTAGGAGAACGGAAACATAAGGCAGCAGATGCTGCTGTGAGGATGATAGATCCACCAAAGTACATATAAGTTGTTCTAATTCTTTCTTTTACGTACTCGGGCCAATAACTGTCAGAAAGTAAAATAATTATGTTAACATAGAATTAACTAGTTTATCATAATGATGTACCATTTGCTTTTCAATCTTAGAGGACCGTAAAATATTTTGATTACAATTTTTTACTACTGAATACAAAACTAATAATTCATAGTATTTTTTCTAAATAAGAATTAGGTTATAAATTTATTAGTTCTCGATATTTATTTGATTTTATATTATTTAATCATTTGAAGTGCTACGTTTAGAATCCAAATATTCTTTAAGCTTTACTTTTAAATATAAATCTGTATATACATACTGTACTTTGTCTATGGCTCCAGGCCTACTATCAAGTCCTAATCCATAATAACAAAGGGCACCTAATCCAAATGCAGAAGCACCAGCAAGTACAGCTTTTCCAACCATCATTGCTAAAATATAATCAACGATTAGAAACCCATGAGACATATAAGAAAGGAACAAAAAATTAAATGAATATTTTTAATTCTTTTATAGGTTATAATTGGAAATTATATTTACGTGTTTCGGTAGCTGGTTGTGATAATCGTTCTGCAAAAGTTTTTTCTTTTCGTGCACTTCTTGTAAATGCAGTACGTCCATCGTTGGCGAAAAATCTCAAAGGTTGGATTTTGTTTAATATTGGTTTTGAAGTAATAGGAGTTTTTATTAAATTTACTATGGTCGGGGAGATGCCCACCCGACAAACTTTAGCCAACATCATCTTGCTTTTTTTTTTCTTTTTTACTTATTCACACTCGTATTATATCTGTTAAAAAAATAAAAGCACAATATTAATTTTTTAAACGTAAATAAATTATCCACGCATAAAACACATTATTTCATACTGCCATTTGCATTACGTACAATTTATTTGATTCCAACAAAAACTCGAGTAATCGAATGAAATCGTTGAAATTAAGAACAATAATTTGTGAACAGTTAGGATACTGTTATTCTAAAAAATGTGTAATATGCAATTTACTTACATGATGCAATAACGATGCAACCTGAATCGAAATTGTACGAACGATAGATGGATGCAACTGTTTCAGATTGCTACGTGATGCTCGATTAGTCGTTAACGACGCATGCGCAGTAACTCGATGAAATTTCTCGAACATAATTTATTTATAATTAATCTATGTGATCGATTTAATAGATGAATCATAATTCGAAGAATAAATATAAATTTCATTTAAATATTATATTAATTTTTATTATCATCTATAAAAATATTAATATATTATATCTATAGATAGTTTAATTTGAAAATAATAGTTTGATTAAATTCAAATTTCCCGCCAAACAAAAAACGATATATATCGAACTTAAAAACAACATACACGATCGATTAGAACCAACTCTAGGTTTACTTCACGTCGCATCAACGACAAGTGTTAGAACTAAATCAATATTTTCTATTTAGAATTATGATATTTCTAATTTTTTAATATGAAATCTTAAAATATATTCTAACATAATTTACATAAATTTGTATACGCATAAAACACTGAAGTATCATTATATTCGTATTCAAAAAAAAAATATATATATCTCACGAGATTATTGTATTATTTTAATTTTCTTTTTAAAACATTTCTTTTTAAAATTGTCTTTCAATTTAAAGGATTGACAGAGTCCTTCGACAAAGCTGGCAACGATTCTAGGCCACTCGATACGTATAAACTCACGGTGCCAATTATTTACGACAGAACAAAGCCTATTATAATTAATCATTTAACAAATCGACATTGAATTTTGATGAAATACTAATTAAGAACAAATTAGTATACATTCCTCTTCAATCGAATTAAATAATAATTCATTCCTATTATTTCTTTTCACGAATGAATTAACGTTAAAAATAAAAACCATGAATTTTATATAAAAAAAAAAATAATAAATCGAACATAAACGAAGTTAGATTTGTATGCAACAAATAAAATGTTCGTATGTTCATCTAATCCTTGAGTACTTTCCAGAACGAGGACTAGTTCAATGAACGAGGATTAGAAAATAATATATATATACAACGCTTTACTCTTTTAACTTATAATTCGTTCATGGAAACATTCTCCGATTGATATTCTATCCATTTGAAAAATATTTCTACGTTTGGAAATTAGAAAATAGAAAAAAGAAAAAACAAGAAAGTAATGAGTAACGATAGAGAGAAAGATTAAAATGAGATGAATATAGGATAAAAGCTATTGATGAGGTGAAGGGGGGGGAGGGAAGAAAAACAAAACAAAAAAAAGGAAAGAAAAGAGGTAAAAAAAAAAAAAATAAATGCCCAAAGAAAAGAGAAAGAAAGGAAATAAAGGAAAAATATTCGATCCGATTCCGTAGAATAGTACCGCCAACAACCCCACGAGGAATTCACGCGCATGCGCGGCGTATATTAGACGAAGGGTGAGAGAGAAAGTAAATGTGTGTGTGTGTATATGTATGTATGTATATATAAGAGAGAAAGAGAGAGAAAGTAAGAGAGAGATCGAACATTGAGCTTATATACTCTCTCTCAGTTTGCTCCCGTTCTTCTCGCGAAATTCTCTCCATTCTATTCACTTTGAACCATCACTAAATATCTTTCGTATCTCATCCTCCATGAAATAATGTATTTTTAATTATATCGCATTGTTAGAGTTCGATAAACGTGAGAAAAACATTGTTCGCGAATATAATTGTGTATCGATTTATTAAAAAAAAAAACATCATCATCATCCAATCGTTTTCAGATTCGTGGTCTGAATTTTTGTGGAATGATCGAATACGAAGATTAGAATTATAGATATTTCAATCTAATATCTTTTAAATAAATCTAAGGATTCGTGCATTCGATTGATTAATCAAAAGATTGCGCATTGTCTATTACTGGTAACCACAGATAACGTAAGTAACACTTTTTTTTCCATTTATTTAATAATGAATTATATTAATTGTATATTAATATATCGAATAAAAAATGATGTTTATGGAGAAGAAAAGATAAAACATAATTCGTTAGATTGATTTTATTTGTAATAATAGCTATTTGAAAATTGTTAGAAATTTGTCGGAGATATTATGACGTTATGACTATAGACAGACATATAGAAGTAATACAGGGTGCAAAGCACTCGACTATTCTAAACGGGGGGGGGGGGGGGAATAGGAGGGTTGAGAAGGGTGGGTGTATTCTTAAATCGTCATTTTCTATTTTAATCTAATCCCATAAATGATCATTTTATCATTCCAACGATATATTTTCTATAATAACATTTCTATTTCCATTTTCTATATATTCGTTTCAATCTCAATTGCATTGTTTCTTTTATTTTTGTTTTCTTTTTTTAATTATAAAATATGATACTCGTATAAAAAAAACGTTTTCTCTTACATATTTAATTAACAATTTGATTTGAAGTGTTCATTGTAAAAGAATTCATTAATAATGGTGAGCACGATTGCAGAACACCAACATACATCCTGTTACTGTTCCCGTTACTGCAGTAAAGTTTATAGGCATTTGAAGAATCTACGTAAAAGCAGCCATGTTCATTCGTGATACGAAAAACGGGAATAATATTATTTTATCAAATATAAAAGATACACGTTGTCAACGCGTATATTCTTTTCCCTTTTCACTTTCCTTTTCTTTTCTTTTCTTTTCTTTTTTTTTGCCTCCCTTTTATTTTTTAACCTCGAACAAAGGTAGAGTCTGTATTAATTAGGAAGGGACCCGCGTTCAACGCTGCAAAGCGGAACGCACAAAGATGAGTTACTCGATCGATCGACGCGTGACTCTTTCTACGAAACAGATACACACATGCACACACGTATACACACAGACAAATACACACATACGAGTATTATATACGCACACGTAGGAGAAGGAAGAGGAGGAGAAGGTAAAAAACTACTTTTCGATCCACTAATTTTTCTATTTTTAGCAAAAGAAAAAAGAAACAGCCTTCCCCACCCCTTTCCCTTTCCCTTCATCCCCCCAGAGAGATTTTGACACATCGATCGAGTGAAATTTGAGAACACGGTTCGTTAGAAGTGATATAATCCGATTAGTTAAGACGAAAGAAAAGAAAACATAAACGACTAGTGTTCTGAGGAAACCTCATCTCGACTTAAAAAAAAAAAAAATAGGAACTTCTTACGAGGTATCTTTGTGCGTAAACATGAAAAAAAAAATAGTAAAGGGGGGAAACTGTAAAGAATTCTTTTCGACGATCCGTAACAAGATTCGTTCGGTGTAACGAAGAAATACGACGAGGTTGTGTGTAAGGAGAGTTTAAACAGAAGCCATTGAAATAAATCGTTCGGGGATTCTTAAAGAACAGGGACAACGAAAAGATTACAATTTATCAAACACGTACGTTTTTTGATGTAAGTTTAAATAAAATAATTTAAAAAAAGGAACATTGTGAATAAATAGAAATATTTCTCGTATGGGGGATGGTGGTGGTTTGTTTCTAAACTATACAATTATGATCATATTTTATTTATTATTTAATATTATGTGTAATAATATAACAAATCAAAACTCTTACCATTACATACATGTAAACGTAATACGATATTTATTAAAAAACCGAATAATTATCATAGAATATAAACAAGGTACATATTATTCGTAAATTGTCGTAAATAAATTGAATAAGTTGAGATTTTGAAAATCAAAGATAGCAATGAAAAAGAGAGACAAATGAAAAATGAAACAATAGTTTTGTGATTATACTGTTATCAACGCGAAATATTTTATGAAATGACGAATAATTTTTAGTACTTATTATTTTAGTATTTATTAGAAAATGACGCGAATACTTTTTAGTATTTATTATTATATATATATAAAGTACTAATATAAAGTGTATATATTAATATTTATTATTATATATAATAAAGTATATATAGTATTTATAATTATTATATATATATATATATAAAGTATTAATATAAAGTATATATATATATATTAGTATTTATTATTATATATATAGTATTATATATATATATATATATATATATAATCCCAAGTTCTTCCCAGTCGAAGATGAGAGAGTAAGACGGGGAGGAATAACGAAAGAGTATAAGAAGGGATGATCGAAGTAGGGGTAGGTAGGTAGGTAGGTAGATAGTAGAAGAGTGGAAAGGGGGGGAAAGGAGAAGGAAACGAGGGTGTTGGTTGCAAGTCGATAAACCACGGGAAACGCGAGCACCCTTGCGCACGGTTTCAACATGGCCGACGGTGAGTCCCATTTCCTTATTCCATTCCTCTCACTATACTAACAGCAGCAGCAACAGCAACCACTGAACGAAACACTCAAAGCAAGGATCACCGTTCATTTTTCTTGATTTATTTATTTCACCTCTTTATTTTCTTCCTTCATTACCTAATATTTACATATTCGCGATAACGTGAATAGGATTTTCGGTTTGGTTGTCATCAATATTAACTGCCGATAATTTTTAAAACACACGTACAACGATAAATACAACGAATTGAAAAAAAAAAAAAGAAATAAAAAAAAAGGAAAAATGATCTAGTAAGAGATCAACAAAAAATATTATTATATAATATAGGCGAGTGAAAAATAATTCATTGTCGATTAATATTAATTGTTGGCCTATAATTTAATTAATTACGTTGGAATCTTATTTTTTTTTTCTTTCTTTCTTTTTTTTTTTTAAAGGATGATTATTCGAACAATTTGTTATAAAATTTGTTTTTTTTTTCCAGACGAGGATTCGATATGCGACTCAAGGAGGCCATCGTCTCGTTACCTTTACATCCTGGAGGACTGAACAATAAGTAAGTCTACACCTTTTACCTTTAACGTTGTTTCGTATTCTTTTTTTTCTGTTTTTTATTGTTGTTCTTGTAAGTACACTCAAGAGAAAGACTTTTCCTTTCGAGAAACAAGATATCTTCGTTTGTGAACTTTTTCATAGAATCGATTTTTTCTATCGAATATAATTTTTCTACTAATTTATTTTATTTTTACGATACCAAACACACGTTTAAATGATGATACGTTTGATTGTTTCCCGACCTCATTGGATTTGTCAATTTTACAAATTTTTCATTGTAAAAACAATGTTTTCCCCACTCTTCAATGATTAAATATTTTGTGTCTGTATAGAATATCATCAGTGTGTGAATGTGTATTCTTCGAACTAGACGAAAACAATTTTCTGTTTATTCGCGTATGCAACATGAACGTTTTGTAAATTGCTCTTGTACGTAAAAAAAAAAAGAAGAAGAAAAAAATAAGTTCGTGGGTGTTCTAGTTTTGTAAAGGTCTCGTAAAGTACTTTACATCCTCGAATGTCTCTTAAAGTTGCTCTTGAAATTCATCATCACCCTTTCTGACCATTCTACTTAAAAAACAAAGGATGATAATACATGAACGTCAGGAATGATTGAACAAAACTGAAATGATTTTTTTTAACAATCAAAATATAAGAAACATATGCAAATTGAAACATCGTTATTTCAATTATTAAATTCAGTTAAATTATTATCTAAAAAAATTGTCTAACAATACGATATTACTTTTTGAAATAAATAAATTTACGGTTAGTTGATATAAACACAAGCAAAACAACGTGATCTTCTAACTATTTTTATAACAAACCATTGAAGTGTATTTTAATTTTATGAAATAACATTTCACCTATATATATATATATTATCAGAAAATACTTACTTCACTCTTTTATCTCGTGACCTATTAGCTTGTTGAAATGAATAAAGTCAACATATTCGTATAGAAAAAGAATCGATGAAATAGATGAATAGTATATATCAAAAGATACATTCTATACAAATACGTACACACACAAACAAATACACATATTTATATATACACATTCAAATAAAAATATAACTAAATATATCTCAGTTGTAATCTGTAGATAAAAATGTATCTCTACACATATAATATACATAGATCTCTTGTTCATCTATAGATAGTTTCTTCTTCGTGTTCGTAAAGAGAGAAAAAGAAAAAGAAAAAGAAAAAAAGCACATAGGATGCAAGTTACTATATTTATATCTACATAGGAGAACTGTTCTGTTGAGTTTAATAGAAACGAATCGTATCGATTAACTTGAACTATTTTATTTAAACAGTCAGCTTCATAGAAACAACGAGAATCAATCAACAACGGAGGAAATTAACAATCAAAACGATTCATCAACATCAACAGATTTTGGATTAGAAGAAACTGTTGAATTTCACGTTGCCGAGGATACTACCATATGGTCTTCCCTTGCTATTGCACGTGACGATATTCAATTAATAACATCCAACAACGGACGTAACAATATTAATAATAATTTAACTAATTCGAGAATACGTCGTAACAGTTCCATCGATAGTCTTGCCGATTACGAAGGTAAATCATTTTTCGAATTATTTGAACACACATTAAAATTATGAAATCGTAATTAAAACAATTGAGTAAAATTGTTTATCGTTGTCTCTCAAATATATATATTACGAGAATTTAAATAATATTTTTCTGAAAATAAAATATATAAATTATTAATAAACGATTATATTTAAATGAATAAAATGTTAACAAAATTAATGTTATAAAATGTAACAAAATTAATAGAAAAACTCTGAAGAGAATGTGAATTTAATTTTGTTAACTAACGATAATAATTATTAATGAATTAATTATAAATAATTAATATAAAAATCGTTTTTTGAAATAATGAAAAATGAATAATATTCTTAAACGAAACACGCGTGTAGAATCTGACATGTGTACAGTAATAAGACGACTGAACTGTAACTGTCTCGAGTGTTTACAAAGAAAAAGTATTTATAAGTATAGAAATAGAAATAAACATAGATTTTAAAAAAAGGTCGATGACTTTATCCTAGATGTAATTTACTGTTATCTCAGTTAGACGATTAAATTTCATTAACGATTATTAATCAATTTTTCTAACTAATTTATTATTTTTATCAAAATATCTTTATTATCGTTAATTATAAAAAAACGTATTCGCTTCGTTGATCAGGGAAGGGATAATTAACGAATGAACAAATTTCACGATGTAAATAAAAAATCCTTGAAAATTAGGAATACGTTCATGAACTATTAACAATAATAATATAAAATAATCAAATAAATAGGGGAAGAGAAGTTTTATTTAAAAAAAAAGAATTCAATATTATATTACGATATTAAAAAACATCTACATTTTTTAATTCGATACCTAAATACCATAATTATTTTCATAGATATGATATCCTTGACATTGTTCAACGTTAGGAAGATATTGAATTATTTCAAGTTCAATGATTACACTACACCTTTTAACGATGACTAACATCATTGTAATCATGAGACACATTTAACGACATCACGTTGAGAATATTATCTAATTTTCTTCAGAAATATATATATATATATATAAATTCCAAGTACGATATAACAGTATTCCGTTAAAAGTGAATTCACGGCAACTACTCTTGGAAGGGATAAATTGCGAAACGGGAGGAGTAATTTAAAGAGTCAAGTAGAAAAAGAAAGAAAAAGAGAGAGAGAGAGAGAGAATGTGAGTGTGTGATAGTAGAGTAGATTGGTTAGCTGAGAAGATTCGCAGTTAGAATTTATAGAAAGAACCAACCATAACTGAGCAGGCCCCAGCAGCTGGTCGGCCTGTTCGTGAAGTACAAAAGTACCAACCACGATGAACGGATGAGTCAGTTAGTCAGTCAGTTATTCAGTCAGTCAATGAAGAAGAACCGTTTACGAATGTTTAGGATTATTTGTTGTTGTTGTCATTGTGTTAAAACAATCGTAAAACTTATTGACAGGACGTAACTCATCTTCACGAGAGGATTCCTCATCCCACGAGTTGACACCATCCGAGTGGTCAGATCTTTCCGAGGAAGGAAACCTACCATCATCTGGTTGTTGTGGTATAGTTAATACCAATTATCCAGGATTTCAACATCTAGCACCTTCTTTATTATCAGACACCGATCTTACCGAAGACGAACACGATAGTTGTCCGGATTATATACGTTTGAACGATATTGACGCTAGATCAAGTGAAAACGGTAACGAATATAACAACAATATCGACGAAAGTATAAATCATCTTTGTGGACAAAGAAACGATCATAAAACTTTCTACGAAAAACCGAAATTTAATATACAGGTAATATATTTTAACAGTTTTGATATAATAAATCATTATGTTATCTCACTGTAATTATATTTAATTAGATATTATTTTGTGTCATTCGGATCATGCTTAATTAATTTTTATAATTTTTGTATAATCAGTGTGAATATATTCATTTGATAGAATTTTAGAATAATTGTTTATACAATTTTTAAGATAGATTTATTTAATCATTCGCGTTTCGGTCATTCAATCCTCATGATATTTCTCGCACACGTGCTATTTTACAGACTGTTACTTCTCTGTACGAGTCAGTGGTGCCACCCTCAGAAAAGTGTATTAACTACGTTAAAAGCGTTGAGGTTTCGAGATCGGAAGAGAAAACTCTTTCACCGGAGCCAGAGATCATCGAGACTGACAATTTCTTGACATTACAATCCGAAGATACGTTCGATCATCATCATCATCATCATCATCAACATCATCTTCCACCTGAAGAGATACTTCAAACCGAACACGAGGGACAAGAATTGAACGTTGAATTGGAAGTATTAAAATTGTCAATTGGTAAAAAGGAGACGCTGCAATTTCCAGAAATCGAGGAGATCTTAGATTCCGGAAAAACCAGCGAAATAGGCGAGGTAAATAACAAAATAATTAAATGAAAAAAAACATAGAAAAATTATTCGAAAACGTGCTGATAATTATGAGATTGGGGGAGGATGGACAAATAATTTTTCGATGACAATTGTAATATAAAAAAAAAAGAGAGAATTAAACCCTGTCATAATTATCCGCGCAAAATAAAAAATAAATAATCTCGTAAAATATTATATATATATATGAATGTGATTGAAAAAAGGCAATTGTGTGTCAAGTGCAACGATACGAGTTAAGATTTATTACATTACGAAGAAAATAGGAAAAACGATCAAAGTGAAAAGCAAACCGTACAGGGTTTGTTTGTTGCGGTATCGCACGTGATAAAGTAAAAGAAGATGTAAAATGTATAATACAAATCCTAAAGCAAACCGATAAAATGTATTACAAATTAGCTCAAAGCAAAAGCAAAAGCAAAAGCAAAAGTGTGTCCGGTTGTCTGTATATATATATTATATTATTTATATATAATTATAATATATATAAATATAATTATATATTTTTATATAAATATAATTATAATATATATAAATATAATTATATATTTTTATATAAATATAATTATATATTTTTATATAAATCTAATAATATAATTTATAATAATATAAATAATAATCTATCAATATTAAATATTAATATATATATTATTGATCTTGAATTTATTCGCAGACGGAGGATAACGTGGTGGAACAACAGCACATCGACCTCATACGCGAGGCAAAGGAATTGCCTCGCAACGAACGCACCAAAATAGGCAACCAAGCAACAACGACAACACCAACACCAACACCAACACCAATACCAATAGTAACAGAAACAACATTAGTATCGAACGGTTCACCAGTTGACTCGGAAACTACTAACACCGATAGCGATAATTATACGGAAGAACAATCATCAACTTATACAAAACTTGAAGAAATCGATCTTCTTTCGAGTATCGGCCGAGATATCGGTGTCGATCTCGAAAAATACGTTCAATCGGTACCGGACGTAGTAGCTATGGAGTCTATTGACACCATACGTTGTTCATCGCGTGGTTCATCACGGTCCGCATCCGGTAATCGCAACCTGCTCAAGGATCCTCATTCAGAAGACACTAATAAGTTACTAGATCGTGATCTTTCCGATACATCCAGTGCCGATTCTAGAAAAAAAGAAAAAATGGTAAGGAATCAAGCGAAAAGAAGACAACAACAACAACAACAACAGCAACAACAGCAACCAGTTCGTTCGTCAAATTCAAGACGGCCTGATAAAAGAAGGGCCGATACCGAGAACGGTCCAGGTATCATTTTCATTCTGATAAATTGTATTATTAATAACTCAGTCAGAGCTGAGTGAGTGATATGAGTAATCGTTCAGGAGTTACCCATGTGTTATTTTCTTATTTTATGGATATACCGAGATTAGCGTAATCTAAAAAGACAATAAAAATGGCGTAGAAAGAAATTTGTAACTCAGTTGGAAACTAATAACACACACATACACGTGTGACTATAACTTTTCTTTTCTTTTTTCTTTTTTACACACTAGGTAACGCGTTTAACGTTATGTGTATTATTACATAAGGTATATATATTTTTATTTTTTTTTACAATTGTATTCCTACCGTCATTTTATTTATTTTTTTTTATTTTAAAACACGTATACGTTTTTAGTATTCGTTTTGTACGTTAACACCATTAGTCGGAGATGATTATTCTTATCGTTTATCGTATTAAAAGAAATAACGTCGTTAAAATAATCTCCCTGGAATGGTCGGTTTAAATAAAACATACTCGAAAGTAATTATAAACGGGGGAAGGAAAGAAAAAAATAAAAAAAAAAAAAAAAAGGAAATTGAACGAATGATCGGGGATCACCTTTTTTTTACGAATACACAGATAGTAATCGATATGACCCGTTATATTTAGTTCGACCATAGCTGTGTCACGTTTTGCATTGCAATAGTATTTCTCTACAAAGTTTCAACTATAACTTTCTTCTTCTTTTTTCTTCTTTTATTTTTCAAGGTGGATTTGACGTGTTCAATATCGAAACGGCAATGCCAAAAATTGACATGGAAGCGATCGAATCACATTTAATAGCAGCACGTGAAGAAGAACGACGGGTAAGTTGAAATTTTTTTAACGATAAATACAAACCACACACACACACACACACACACACACACACTCGTACAATTTTACAAATAAACGATATATAAATATTTAATATAATTAATTTGAAAAAAAATTCATTTCGAATTACGTATCTCGAATAATCGTGCAGCGAATTAATGAAATATCAAATTAAACGATATTTTTTAATTGCACATTTTTTGTTGTTGTCTTTTGATTATATTATTTATCAAATCATTTCGTGAATCTTTTAAATAAAGGGTATCTTTGTTGATCGTCAAAAAACATTTCATTTTTAAACGACACGAGACGCGGCACATTTAAGATCAGTTACTTATTTTTCTTCCTGTTACTTTAAAAAAAAAAAAAAATCATCATTCACGTTACTCTTATTATTCTTTCATGAATATACCTGAAAGATATTCTAGTCTTAAAAGGGTCAAGGATCGTGTTACAGTCACGCTGTCATTCTTACCGGATATGCATCCTCGTATTTTTAAGATAAATATTGGATTTAAACAATGAGTTATATGTTGAAATTTTGTTGAACATTATTTATATTTAAATACACACATAATACTCTAGTATTTTGTTTCAATTTTTTATTATATATTATAAATTGTTTAACGAGTTAAATTTATATAAAAAAAAAAACAAACAAGAAGAAAATAATTTTAAATATATTTTTGTATATTAAAAATTTGAACATTAACTCCATTGTATTCAACTTACAATCGGTAATATACATGCATACATGTATATATATATGTATATAAGTTTGTTTACATATACATATGTATGTCACACGCTTAAATATATAAAGAGTAGGCGTTTATGCATGTAGGCTTTCGCTCGAGGCCATTGGTCAGGAACGGACTTACATTTACGAAAACCCAGACTCGATTTCGTTATCTAATCTTTCATTTAAACAACTTAACCATATACACGGAAAATAATATAATGAAATCATAGATTTATATAGTTAGAGGAAATGTTGATAAATTATGACGTTTATTATTACTACAAAAATGAAAATATAATAATATATTCACGAAGAAACGCGAATAACGTAAAGAAGTATAATAATAATAATTTAATCTTGTAACGTTTATCATGTTTTCTTGTTTGTTTTCAATTAAAAATATATCAGCTTTCGAAAATTGTTTGTTTCAAATATAATTTCTAATCGTGTTTTAATACAATCAACCAAATCATCGATAATGATCTCATTTTACATTCTCGTTAATTGAGATTCAATTTATTATGCACGATCTAACGTGTAAATCTACGATTGTATGTTAATTTTGAGAAAACGGAAACGGAAATGAGTTAAGAGAAAGAAAGAAAGAAAGAAAAATACTAATTTGACAAATTAATATATATTATTGAATTAATTTTCATGAATGAACAAAATTATTAATAATAAATTGAAATTGAATTTATTAAGAAGACAATTTGAAGAAAATATTATTTCTTGTCCGTATTTTTATTGTTTATTTTTTTTTTTAATTAGTATTGTGTGTATATGTCTCAAATAAAAAAAAAGGATCTTTATTAGTAGAATCAATTTGAAACAATGTAACTAGATAAACGAAAAGATATCTAAACTAGCCGAAAGTAGAAGTATATGGGGATACATAGGTCAAGGGATTCGCATGATCAACCAACCATAACGTAAAAACGTCTACTTCAAAGACAATTTAGAATTCTTTTGTTTAACTATCTCTCCATAGTCGAGAAAGATAATTCTCGAGCGAGTAATTTACCAAATAATTAACTAACACAATTTGACAATTATAATTATTATTAAAGGGAGTGGTAGAACAGGGGGGGGGGGAAAGGATTTTTCTCTCTAATATATTTAAATAAATAACAATACTAATATATATTTTAATATAAATAAATTGAATTCCCATAACACAGTCAAAATTATTCCGAGACAAATTTCGCAAAGTTTTTGGGCAACAAAAAAAACAAAACCATGTAAGTAACCAATCGTAACCAATGATTAGAAATGAAATTGTTATATAAACAATTTATTATAAATTATAATTCACGTTGTCGTCGTATTTGTGACTAATGGAAAATAAAAAAAAAAAGAGAGAAATGCGGGAATATAATTAACGAAGAAAATAATCGAAAATATGAGGTAAAGAACCGAAAGTAGTATGGGATAAAACAGCTAACAACAGCACAAGTGCCACGGTCGCGTCAACCGTGTCGACCACTTTCACCAAGGATCCTGAACGACTTGGCCAGACGTTAGACGCTCCTAGACAGTTACCTACTCTCCAACATTTAACACAGAAATACCAACCAGCACCAACAACAGCATCAGCAACAGCAACAGTAACAGTAACAGCAGCAGCAACAGCACAACAACTATCACTGTGTTAATTTCGTATTTAAATTTGGAAAGAAGTATACATCTACCGAAAAAAGAAGAAGAAGAAGAAGAAGAAGAAAATAAAATTCAGTTCGATCAAGTTCAGTTAGATTCGTTTAGTTTAATTTAATTGTTCAGTTCAGTTAAGTTAAGTTAAGTTCAGTTAAAGTTCTATCTAAACTCCGATTGATATCAGTGTATCGCGTTATTAAATTATCTAGCTTTCACGTTTCTTAATCTCGTGTATGGTTTTTTATTTTTATTTTTTTTTCATATTGCGTGTTGTGTTACACGACACGAAGGGTGGACAAATTTATTACACTTTAAAGTACATACGTACGTGCGTGTTAAATCGTAAACGATAAGAAGAGAATAATAACAAATTGCAGTTTATTATTGATCCAAAAAAAAAAAGAAAAACACAAGGAAGAAAGAAAGTAAAACGCAATATGGGTAGCAGCAACAAGTCGAGAAGACATTACAAAAAGGATTCCCGTTTCGTAGCTGATCTTTACACGTTCACTTACGACGATTTTGATCTCGTAAGCTTCAGGTTGCTCAATAATGACAAGTTACAGACGTAATCAGAACCCCAACTAGTAATATAAACGGGCGACAGCATCTAAAAACTATATCAAACATGTCAAATTACTATTGATCGGTTATTTATATCAGATACGACAAACATATATTTTACTAACTTGTTTCATCAAACCACATCACACTGTATTGAACTCTCATTTAATATATATATATATATATATATATATATATATGTATATACTTGTAGAATTTTTTTAAAGACCATTTAGAACGTACGATTTGAAAGTAGTCGGTTGTAACCCTTTTTTAGGATCGAGGAAAATTAATTGCGTTTCGATTACAGATTTCTCTATTTCTCTCTGATTTATATTATTATTATTATTATAATAATTGTTTCTTTTTCTTTTTTTCTTGTTTCTTTTTGGTTTAAATCAATGTAATCGATTTACAAAAAAAAAACAAAATTGAGATAAAAATGAATGAGATCAAAATAGAGAAATATAAAATATGATTTATCTATAGGAGTTAGGTTTATCGGCTTTTAAATAACGTATACGATGAACTTTGGCCTTTAATCGCTATACTAAATCCAATAATTGATGACAAAGTGAACGTTAACCGGATACATCGTATTAAATCGAATTTTATTTCGTCGTATTTTCATTTACCACCCTCAAGTTCGTTGCTTTAAGTCACGTGTTAAATTCACGTATATCAATAATATATTAGATAAATAAATATAATGTGAAATGTTAAGGATTACGCGAGATAAAATTAAAATAAAATACACACAGATTAAAATATAATTTATAAGCTGTCGCCCGGCATATAAGAATCGTTTGTTTTTTGGTTATTTTTTTTTTTCTTCAATCAAATATATACCAACGGTTAGAAATAAATTTCGAACGTCTTAGGAAGATGACAACGAAACAACCAAAGCACCTGTTCTGGTACCGGAAGTGACGATTCGTGAGAAACCAAAAGAAGAAAAAGATCCCGAGAGAGAAGATTTGATCGCAAGATTTGATAGATTGATACGAGGTGATCCAGATGAAACGCTACAGGTGCAATTCATTTTGTTTTTTTTTTGAAAAGGGTGATGGGTTATTATAACGTAACATTTATGCTTTTTTTTTTTTGGAGAAGGAGAAGAACGAAGAGGAGGAGTAGTAGAAATATATGTTTGTACTTGTGGTACTTTAATTTGAAAGATTTAATTAGTTAAAAGTATTTTTCTTTTTTATAGGATACCTAACCATTGGTATTATTAAATTATTCAAATATTAAAATCTATAATGTTTGTTAAATTATATATAATTTAATATAAAAATCAATATAATAGATCAAATACTAGTTTAACAAATTATTGGCGTTATTAAATTATTAAAAATTTATAATGTTTGTTAAAATATATATCATTTAATATAAAAATCAATATTATATATATATAATCAATATAAACTATTCCAATTCTAAAATCTTTGAGTAAAAGAATAGTTATCAATAAATAAATAAAATAACGTATAGAATTATTCGAACGCGTAAAGGTAAAAGAATTGAGATTCTCTTGGGGAACGATAATAAAAATGAACAAGAAAATAATAATAACAATAATAATAATAATAATAAAAAAATAAAAAGAAATGGGAACAGGCTCGTAAACCAAGGCATGCATTATTAGCTGCACACGAGTATTCGTATATACGAAGTCGAAATGAAAGGCTTGCTGCCTAAGGCAATAAACTTCTTCCACCGAGGAGCTTTTTTTTTTATTCTCACGCTTGCGGAAATTCTTAAGAAAAAGTACCAGTAGAGATTGTAACTACATAACAACACATATAACATATATATATACGAAATACTTTTTATTTGCCAACAGCGAAGAAATGACCGTGAGGAAATTAGAAGAAGACTAGCAATGGGTCCGGATGCTGAAGACATGCGCGCTGAACGAGGAAGAAAACCAAGCCTTCAGTCACGTTTACAAAGTGGTTCGTATCGGTTCATTCCATCCCTTATTTCTTTTTTTTTGCAAAGCTCCCTTTAAAGGGTTCGAACCCTTTAATATCTAAAGATAAGTCACTCTTACGGATCGTTATATAAAACCATTATAACGATATGACATTTAATAATTGGATAGAATTTTACTCGAACTATTATTATTCAAATTTCTATTAAAAATAAAGTGTATTGTACGTTAGTTTATTAAATTATTATTGTTAAAATATTAACGATATGACATTTAATAATTGGATAGTATTTTGCTCGAACTATTGTTATTCAAATTTTTATTATAAATAAAGTGGTGTACGCGTTAGTTTGTTAAATTATTGTTAAATCATTAACGATATGATATTTAATAATTAGATAGTATTTTGTTCGAACTATTGTTATTCAAATTTTTATTATAAATAAAGTGGTGTACGCGTTAGTTTGTTAAATTATTGTTAAACCATTAACGATATAACATTTAATATTTGGATAGAATTTTCCTTGAACTATTATTATTCAAATTTCTATTAAAAATAAAGTGTGTTATATGTTAATTTATTAAATTATTATTGTTAAAACATTAACGATATGACATTTAATAATTGAATAAAATTTTACTCGAACTATTGTTATTCAAATTTCTATTAAAAATAAAGTGTGTTATATGTTAGTTTATTAAATTATTATTGTTAAACCATTAACGATATGACATTTAATAATTGGATAGTACTTTACTCAAACTATTATTATTCAAATTTCTATTAAAAATAAAGTGTGTTCTACGTTAATTTATGAAATGAATTATTGTTTTATGTATGTATAGGAAATTATTGTATTTAATTATTTTGTTGGTTTTTATTATAATAGGTATGAATCTTCAAATTTGCTTCATGAATGAGACACCGTCGGATACGGAATCGTCATGCTCAGAAAGCGACGCCTTGCCTGGGTCCACACCAATGTCTCGTGGATCGAAACAACAAACAAAACAACAAGCACCCTCAAGACCACAAGTATTAAGCTTACCACCATTGAGACTAGACTCCGGGACAAATTCAGCCCCTGTGGATGAGGCTGATTTCTTTGCACGCCAAGCAAAACTTCAAACCGAAGCACGAATGGCACTTGCACAAGCCAAAGAAATGGCACACATGCAAATGGAAGTTGAAAGGCAAAGGCTCAAACAAAGTCCCATCACGGAAATGGTCCGATCCAGTTTGGAAAAAGTAAGATAATCTCAAACATTTTATCTTAATTAATAATATTCATTTTCGTTATAAATCTTTAAAAAAATATTTTCGTTCAATCATTTGTTCTTAATACTGTATATCGTAATCGTACTATCAACAAAATTGCATGCAATATCTAATTGGAATATACATCGTATATAAATACTAAAAAAAACATTTTTAATTACTTAAATTTCCTATATATTAAAAAATTTATTATAATATTTATTAATATTTCATTTAAATTAAATAACGTATTGATTGTGTCATTTCTTATTACTGTATATCGTAATGGTACTATCAACAAAATTGCATGCAATATCTAATTGGAATATGCATCATATATAAATCCTAAAAAGAATCATTTTCAATTATTTCAATTTCCTATATATTAAAACATTTATTAATATTTCATTTAAAGTAAATAACGTATTAATTGTATCATTTCTTATTACTGTATATCGTAAAATTGAATGCAATACGAAGTTGAAATATATACAGTGTTTGCATGAAAACTTTAAAAATATTCATAAAAAAATTTGTTGGTCATGTTATTGATTTTTAAATAGTTACCTTTTTTTTAAAGGTTGGTGTTCAACTGGGTGAAGATAGGCGACGATTATCTCGAGTTTTACTTACGGAACTAAATGTTGCTCAGTTACAAGTAATAGCCAATGATTTACACGCGAGAATCGCTGCTTTGAACGAGGCTTTAGTTGAAGGACTCTTGAGAAGGGACGATCTACATATGGAACAAGATTCGATGCTAGTCGATGTTGAAGATTTAACCCGATACTTGTAAGTATAATTTAACAAAAAAAAATTCATTAACATTCATGGGAACGCATTTAAATCGAGTGTCATTTCAAATCTCATACACCGTTAAAATTTTATTCAAATTTTTCTTTCGATAATTATTAATATAATGTATTTTCTGTGAAATTAAAACAATTTAAAAATAAATACGTTGATATATATATTAATTATATTATATATATTTCATGAATTTAATTTGAATGCATTAATTATAAATAATAACGAATAAATTAAACGTGTGCGAAAATAATAAAATTAAAAAAAAAATTATACGTCATTAAACAATCATTAAATATTAATATAATGTTTGATATACCTTAAATAATTATTAATTAAACGAAATAAATGTATATATTGTTGTTTAAAATCACGTAGTATATGTTCAGAGTACCGTCTTGCTTGAAATCAAACAATAAACTGACTTATTTCTCTTCTGTCAAAGTACTTTTATTAAATGTTATTTATATGACTTTCCTTAAAAAGAAATTCTATTTATTAAGTAAATTATATTCTCTTTTTACACAAAATAACTATTACGGAGGACATTGACCCAGTTCAACGATGGATTTTGAAGAGGACGATATTCCGTGTTTTTAAACAACAATGGACACTTGCATCGATTAATTAACAATTATTTGAATATTCTAATACGCTCTATTTATATTTAAAATTATTTAAACAATAATATACATTTATTTCAACGTTCCATTCATAATGATAAATTTTAACGGTGTGTATATAAATTTTAATCGACACTCGTTATATTTTTGGTTACTTTATATTTCCATAACTTAAAAATATTTATTGTGCAAATATATAAATCATGAAAAATTATATTTAAAAAGATAAATGTTTTGTTTCTTTGTTGTTTTTTTTTCTTTTTTTCTTTTTTTTAAACAGAGGTGCCAAGCAAGAATCCATGAAAAAGAAACAACAACAAACGGTTACGGTTAATCGCAATAATCAACAACAACAGACCACGATCAATCAATTAAAGAACACCATCAAACCAAAACTTACGCACCGTAGTTTAGTTGCTCTCGTTAGGAAATAATCTTTTGCCACGAGACTGCGCAGTCTCGTCGGAAATTAATTAAAAAAAAAAAAAAAAAAACAAAAAGAAATAAAACGAGCGGAATTCATTCATCAGGGACGAAGAAGAAGAAGAAAAAGAAGAAGTAGAAGTAGAAGATGAAAAAGAAGGGAGAAGCTTTGCAGCGTCTTATTAAATAAACAGAAAAAAAAAAACATTAAACGTCTGTTCGGATAATAATAATAATAATAATAACAATAATAATAATATAATTATTATTAAAAAAAAAAAAAATGAACAATACAATAAAAGAATCAGAAGAACAACAACGGAGAATGAGACAACGTGACTGGATTAAAAATAAAAATTAAAAAAAAAAAGCAAAACGCTGCAATCCTTGAATAAAAAATCCAAGGGTGTGCCTGCTTAGTACTTTTAGCAGACATTGTTGTTTCGAAAAAAATCGGGGCTGGGGGATGAGATTAGGGATGATTAATACGAAAGGGGATTGTTTTAAAACAGGGACAAAGCAGAAAGAAAAAAAGAAAAAACGAAAAAAAAAGAAAAACAAGAAAAAAGTAAAGAAAAGAAGGAAAATTTTTTTCCAAAATTTCCAACAAAAGGTTTTTACAGCTTCTATCGTTATTTCAAAGTAAATCGACAAATGTAGATTTTATCCTAACGCGTAACTATACGTAATAGAATTATTATTACATAAATAGAAGAAGAAGGGTTGGAAAAAAACAACAAAAAAGAAAAAAAAAAACAAGTAGAAAGGAAAAAAAAAATGATTCCAACTACGTTTCAATACGAGAATTGTTGTTGCAATCTCTCTCTCTCTATCTCTCTATCTCTTTCTATCTCTATTTCTATCTCTATTTCTATATACGGATCCAAAAAATGATCTGATTGTAATCCACCAACACTTATGCATGCAATATGTTTACCGAGTGTGTATCAACATTGCCTTTATATAATAGTGCGCCCCCTCTACCCTCCCCCCTCCCCCCTTTCCCCGCCCCGTCAAAAGACGAAGAAAAAAAAAAAAAAAAGATTAAAATAAATGCAAATCTATCTCTCTTCAATGTAATTTGTATATAAAGCCGAGATTTTTGTTCTTATAGCGGATGGATGTGCACATAACACATATATTTGAAATAATTATCTATCATTGTATTATTTCTACTTCGTTATATTATGTATGTGTATCGCGTTATTTATATAAATAAGTTATATATATATATATATGTATCATTAATTTTTCGTTATTTTTTCCATGTCTTCCAAACGATTATAATATATATCTTTTGTATATTTATTTTAATTTAATTTGTTCTTGTTATATATATATATATATATTTTGTTCTTTTTTTTATTGTTGTTTTGTTTCCTTTTGTTTAAATTATTGCGATTTAATATATATATATATATATATATATATATAATGGGGAATATTACACACAGCAGTATGTTGCATATCAATTACGAAAAAAAAGTAGAACAAAAATGTGTTTGTATTATTAAACTAACAAGAAAAAAGATATTTAAGTTTTTATACATTCCCATTCGTATTATTAAGATTATTTTTTGAGATAAACCCCACATGTGTTGTTGTTGCGTGATACGATAATTAATTGGGAAAAAATAATTTGTAATGTGCATTTGTATGGGGAAAAAATATTTAAATAATCGTGGGATGGATGGGAGGGGGTGGGGGGAGGTAAATTTCTTCTCTTATCGTTAAAGAGAACAACATCGTCGATCAATTTTGCATATCATTAATTCCTGCATCCGAAATTATATTCTAAAAGTATATATATATATATATATATATATCTTCCTACCTTTCGCGCATATACAACAATATTTATTAGATGACAATTTGAAATGAATGCATCATCCCACTTGTTGATTGAAAATAATTAAAGATATAAAACATTTTAAAGTCAAGGGACAAACATTTTTTCTTTTTATTCGTAATAAAATAAAATAAAATAAAAAAAGGAGAAGAAGGTGTAAGAGAAAAGTGCATAAACGTTATTACACTCTTGGTGCATCATTAATAATTATTAGAAAGAGGCAATCGAACGTAACGAAACATTCGTTTTTATTGAATTATTTAATTTATATTTATATTTATATTTATATATCTCGTTGAGGAGAATGAATGAACGAATGAAAAATAATGAATTAATTGATGCACGTGCCAACGTTTCGCAAATATATATACCACCCCTTCCCCAACCCATTGGTATATGTGAATTATATATTAATTAATTAATTGAAAAAAAGAGAAACGTTTCATTAACGATGCATTGTCGTTGAATGAACGAACGATAAAAATAAGCAGCCAATTAACTTTAAATGATAGTATAATTAACAGTTCGAGCATTGTTTCATTTTAATTATTCGAAGAGACGATGAGAGAAAAACGAGAGAAAATAAGCGTCGAAGAAACGTGAGAACGTAAACCATATACTCAAGGACAAAATTCATTCTTATGGATATTTTTTAATGTACATTTAATTGAATTTTTTAATTCTTTCTTTTTGTTTTGTTTTTATCTCTTCGTTGTTGATGCATTCATCATTATCATCATCATCATCATCATTATCATCATCATCTGCCGATAGCAGATATATATTTGCTTCGGACAAAAATAATAAAATAAAATAAATAAATAAATAAAAAATAAATATACGAATTTCCCCTCCCCTCCCCCCTACCCTCTCTGATCGAGCTTTAGACGCGTAGAAAAGAAAAGAAAAAAAAAAGTGTGCCACGATAAATATCTAGAAACCTCCTCCTCCTCTTCGTGAGCACGTGTTTAAAAATAAAAAAAAAAACAACCCACGTTCAGATGATGCAGCATGTGATATGTATACTTCGAAATGTGCACGATTGAATTTTAGAGATGAGAAAAAAAATAAATGTGGTGGTGGTGGTTTAGTATGAGGTCATCTCAAATGATTGATTTTAATTTTGAAGCCTTGCAATTGATATGGGAAGACAAGAAAACCATTTAAATTCAGGATCATACGTTCATATATAGCATACATACATAAAACATTCACACACGCACATACCTTTACGAGATACCCGTAATATATATATATATATATTATATATATATATAAGGTATTTATAATAATTGCAAAAAAAAAAAACTTATAATAATTATTATTATTAAAAAAATAAAAAAGACCTCGGAATTTGAATTCCATCCGCAAAGGAGAAGAACACACATGTATACATGTACACACATACACACAGAACAAACGAACAGTCATAGAAAATAAAATCTAAAACAACAACACACACTTGCGTATTATCTACAAAATACTTTTAATCGTAATATTAATTAATAATATACAGATTGTAAATAACTAAACAATAATAAAATATGCTGTAACAAGTTTTTTTCTCTTCCGCATCTTTATCTCATATTATTTTCTTTTGTTTGTTTGTTTGTTTCTTTGTTTGTTTCTTTGTTTTCTTTTCTTTTCTCTCTTTTTTTTTTTTCTCTGTCTTTTCTTCACATTTTCGCAAGAATCTCATCGATTTATTTGACTCCTTTTCCGATCTCTCTATTAGTTTCTCGCAATATAATATAATAAACACGCAACATACTCGCGAAAATGATTGAAATTCGAATTGTTAACGAGACCGAAAGCGGGAAGAAGGCACAGGGTTGTTTTAAAGTTATATTATTTTTGGATGATGGTGATATTACTTTATCGTTGGAAAAAAATTCATCTTTCTTTCTCTCTCTCTCTCCCTTTCTTTCTTTCTTTCTTTCGTTCATTCAAATTCACAATATGGCGCGTAATTATTCGTAAAGTAAAAAAGAAACATTTTGTCCATTTAATTGCTGCTCTTTCTTGCAGCGTGTTTTTTTTGTATTGCGTTGATTATTATTTTTAAAGATTATGTTTGGTTTATTTGGAAGCTCCCACACTTCTTTTCTTTTCTATTCTATTCTTTTAATTTTATTTCTATTTCAAATTATAATCCACAGAGAATAAGAAAGGGGAACGAGTACCATATCAATTCCCGAATAAAAAAAGAAGGATTATTTTCTTTCCAGTTTATACACAATTAATTAATTAATTTAATTGATTAGAAAAAAAAGAAAAAAAAAGAAGTGGGGGGGGGGGTGAGAGGAAAGGACTGAGATGCGTCAAAATCGCACGCCATATTTTTGTTTCCTTTCGTATTAATCTTTCCTATCATCGCGTATGAGCATCATCATTTATTTTACGCAAAAAAAAAAAACGTAAAGCCTTTTTTTTGAACGCATCGCTGAGAGAGGAGTACCTTTGTCTTATTTTTTTTTTTTTTATTATTTTCTCGTATTTTTTCTTTTTTCTTTTTTTGTAAGAACACAAGCGGCGACAACGCGTTAATACTCGTACGCTTATCCTTTTTCATTTTTTTTTTCCCATACTTTATACATATATATATATATATAATAATAATATATGTAATATGTACTAATTTTTTGTCGTCAGGTGCCACGTTTTTTCTTTTTTTTTTTTTGCTTCTATTTTCTAACGCAGGGCACGGACGATAGAATCCTAAGCCTCTCTCTCTCTCTCTCTCTCTCTCTCTCTCTCTCTCTC
>JACGWG010000033.1:475977-546359 GCA_023678865.1 Polistes exclamans
TCTCTCTCTCTCTCTCTCTCTCTCTCTCTCTCTCTCTCTCTCTCTCTGTCTGTCTGTCTGTCTGTCTCTTTCTCTCTTTTTTTCTTTCTTTTATTCTATCTTCCTTTCTCGAAATTATGCATTATTAATATTATTATTATTATTATTATTATTACTATTATTATAATTATTATTAATATTTTCTTTTCTTTTTTTTTATTTTTATTTCAATTTCAAAAATTCGCGCGAACACACTCTCGTATATAATTATATTTTAAAACTTTCGTATGTCATAACTGTAAATATTACATCTACTGTACAACGAAGCTCGCTCTTTTCGTAGCGTTTTTTATTATTTTTCTTTTTTTAAACTTACTATTTATTTATTTATTTAATTATTTTATCTTCCTTTTTTTTTTTTTTTTCTTAGCAGCACTTATCGTTGTGCTAGTTTTGATAATTCATTTTCTCTTTCTCTTTCACTCTTTTTTTTTCCTTATTTATATATCGGTTGTTTTAATATTCTTTTACAAAATTTCATTTACTTTCGCTTGTAGAAAAAAAAAAAAAAAAAAAAAAGAAAGAAAAACTTTTAACGCGAATGTCCATATTAATACGTGTTAAAAAAAAAATATGTATATATAAATATATATATATGTATAAAAAAAAATAATAAGAAAAGGAAGAAGAACAAAATTAAGCAAAGAAACAAAACTTTGGCAGCTGTTTTTTTCGATGATCCACGTTTACGAGCAAGTGCGATAAACTTGTCTTCTTATAAATTCTTTTTTTTTCTTTTTTTTTTTTCTTTTTTTTTCCTTTATTAATTCGATGTAGTAAGAATTTAAATATTTTTTACTTTCGAAAAAATATAAAAACTTTTTTTTTTTTTAATAATATAATACTATCAATCCTGTGTGATATATATATTTACTCGTTAGTATTCCAAGCAAATAATGCTCGAATATCCATCTTGATTTCTACGTTTAGGATAAGAAACGGAAAAAAATAAAATTAAAAAAAAAAATAAAATAAAATAAAATAAAATGAATAAGCACCTCACCGTTTGATCCCTTGGATATGGTGCCAAAAAAGTGTATGTACAAAGAACGTTAGAGTTAAGCATTCATATACAAACTATAATGAATATGCGATATGCCTAATCAATTAATTAAAGTTTCAACAAATCGAGTATCTTCCGACAAATGGATAAAGTCATTTGTCATAATAATACAATGAATTTTTTTCTAGTCAAATTAATACCAAAGATGAAGAAGAAGAAGAAGGCTGCATAAATCGTTCGTTATTACATCACTTTGATTTCTTTATCGCAGATTTATGTTTGCTGTTATTTCTTTTCCCGCTAATTTGTTAAAATTATTCATGTCGATAACTGTTATTATAAATAACGACTCCTCCATCACTGTCATTCTTTTCTTATCCTCTTTTCCATTCGCATTACTTTAGTTTTCTTGATCGTATATAACGTGCAGTTATATTTCGGAAAAAGTAATGATTTTTTTCTTTGTTTATTAAAACTCCACTTGTTGTTGGTATATCCTATTAACCCTGTTTTTTCCATACAGCTCTGGGACTTGATTAGAATTTTCTTGCATCGCTATAATAACCCGATTAATGAAATATCCGGTATATCGCAATGGTCGTTAATTAATTTGTTGTTACTGTGTTGTTCCTTCTTTTTTTCCAACTAATATGATATTTGTTAACAATGTATTTCGATCGCTAATTCCGACACAAACACATGGAACTACAAGTAGGTAGTAGCAGTAGTAGTAGTAGTAGTAGTAGCAGTAGAAGAAGTAGTGCAGTAGTAGTAGTAGTAGTAGTAGTAGTACTAGGAGTAGTAGTAGTAGTAGACTCTGAAACACATGGCTTCTGGAAAATGTATGTGAGAATAATGAACTTAATAAATCATGATCATCATTCATCATCATCATCGTCATCATCATCGGGTGTACAAAGTGAAAAATCAACCGATGCGACGCTGGTTTTACTAAAGTACCGCGAACCTTAGTAAAAAAGGACTAAATGATAACAATATCAAGTGCACTGACGATTGAAGAATTATTATCAATGCGAGCTAAGGTCACTTGCCCATACTGGCATTTGCTGGCAATGTTGCTGAGCGTTGTTGCACCGATAAATATGGCTTTAACGTCGATCTTGTCGATTCCCTAAAAAAAAGATAGAAGAATCACAAATAAATAAGGAAGCCAGAATATTTATTCCATCTTTTATATCTACAAATTGAACGGCACAAATAAGATGACGAGTGTCAAAAAAATGCATTCCCATAGAACAAAAATAACTATCAATGCCCGATATATGTAAAGCTCCAAAAGCGTATCAGCAATTTCCAGAAATATATGCATATTAATCCTTTCGATACTACCACCGATTATATAATCATTCATAGACATTTAATATCAATTTAAAATTTGTATATAAATATAAATCTAAAAATCTTTAAATGCATTGCAGCGCATCCTTTATACTCGTGAACGTATCGAAAGGATTAATAAATTTATTATTGGCCCATTAACATGATAATAAGCTTTCAAAACGTATGATCTTGAATATTTATTTTAAATGATTCTTTTCATGCTTCATTTCGATTTACTTCAAAAAGGACAATACACATCTGAACACCATTTCCTATCTAAATATTATCCTAGATATTTTCAAATAAAAATGCATTGTTTCATATGCTGGACATGCAGTGTATAAAAAAAGCTAATACGATCCCTATTTATTTCAGTAAACACAACGAACACAGTTATTGGCCAACCTGGATGGTTTCCTTGTCCTCACATACTCTCCGAACAACTGATTTAATTTTTGCACTGTGATTCTTGCACACTTAGAAATATTGACTCTATTTCATATGTTTAGTAAATATAGAAAGAGATGCTTATGAAGAGAAAAGGGGAAATAATGAAACGACTCTAACCTCTCTAAACCCGATCATGCGATGCCACAATACACGAGATCTATTTAGTCCCTGGCTACGTTGAGCTGCACGGCTACGCTACCTTGGCGAGACACGTTGTCCTGTGCCATCGACATGTGAATTAGCTTTATAACCACATTTTTGTATACGCCTAGATAATCTTGAAACCCAATATTTTTGCTCCTCTGGACTTCCCGCAAGGACCAACAATTCTCGTGCACTGTTTGGATCGTAATGTAGTTTACACGGAGCTATGGCATCTTCTTTCTTTTCCAAATGTTCTTTATGAACTTTTATACGACATCCTATATATAATCGTATATAAGAATTTATATAAGAATTTGTGTTACATTAAAAACAATCATTAATTTTTAATTATTTCTAACTTACTTCGACATTCCAGAGCCGGAGATGGACGAAACATATGCCAAAGTTGTTTAGAACAAACTTCACAAGCAGTTGGCATATGATAAGATATTGAAACAAATTCGTGACCCTTCAATTGTTGAGTACCAGGTTTGTCTGTAAGTTGTGGTAATTCTATTCCAGATAATGCATTACCTTCGTCCCCAGGTCTTCTAGCTTCACCTTCACCAGCATAAAGTAACTACACGAATAATAATACAAAATAATTATTATTTTAATTATTAAACGTTATGCTTTATAACGAAGATTATCAAAAAATTTACCTGAAAAATCCTAGGAATATCTTTGGCATTGGCGCGGATAACATCACCTTGCGTGACAGATCTAACGTGAAATACTTTACTCAAATCTAATATCAAAACTGGATCGGCATTCATTTTATCGTTTTCACTATTATAAAAAATTATTTTTTTCGATGAAACGACCACGTATTGCTTCTTCCAACCATGCCTCTTAATATTTTGTTTGTTTGGCACGTTTAACCATCCCTCTAATCTCATAGAACCGTGCTCGGATAAAACGGAATCTTCTCCATCATTTTCAACGGAAGAAACACTTGCTGTTTCTGAATTGACGCTCGCTATTTTCATTTGCAACGTTTCAATTTCCGAATCCTTCGAATCCAATTCCATTTGTAGCCTCAATTTTGCTTGATTTTCTTCCACGAGTTGTGCCTGCACAATTATAAAATATATTCAATTAAAAACATGTACGCGTGTTATAGAGATATTTCATTTATAAAAAGCAGTTTATAAAGATTAAAAATGATCTTACTTGTAAATCTTGTAAATCTTTCTGCCATTTAGCTGCCAATTGTCCATATTTTTCACGTTCTTGAGTAAGTTCCTGTTGAAAGCGTCTACAGTCTTTTTCCTTCTTTCTCAGATCCGTAGCAGATGCCTTGTTCTTATTCTTTCCAGTAGATGATACATCTTTTCTATTCATGATCTCAGCCAACTTGTTAACAGCTTGTTGTTTAAGCACTTGCTCAGTCTTTAATTTACTACTGAGTTTTTCTATTTCTTCTGCATTAGATTGTGCTTTATTGAGTTGTTCTTGAAGTTCTTTCATCCGTTTATTCAAGTCTTCTTTCTCTTTAATATATTGTTCGACAGATTTCTTTAATTCCGCTTCCCCATCTTTAAGTCTGTTTATAATCTGTTCTTTAGCATTCAATTCCTGATGATGTTTAGCAACTCCATCTTTATATTCCAATTCCTTCATAGTACGTTCTTTTTCAAGATCCGCCACAGTTTCTTCTGCTATTGATCTTGCCAATGCTTCACTGTCTCCTCTGGTTAAAGAAAGTTGTAATTGATGAACCAAAGAACTGCGTTCTTCTTCCAACTCTTGCTGTGATCTTGTTTTCTCTTCAAGTTCCTCGCGTAATTCTTGAGTTTGTGTTTTATAAAGAGTCTAGAAAATAAATGATTCGTTTTGAAATAATAACGGATATTATTTGTTTTAAAAAAATAATGATAAATATATTTACCGAAAAGTAAGCTTCTGCTTCCAATTGTTCTTGTAATTCTTTAGTCTGTAGCTGATCAACATTTCTTTGAGTCTTCAAATGATGCAATTCTTCTTCTATCTGTCGTTTGGCTTCTCTTAATTGCGTTACTTCACCAATTAGCTGCTGTTCCCTAGCACGTAATCTTCCAGCTTCCGAGGACTGTTGTGCCAAATCAGTTTGAAGAACATTTCTCTTTTGTTGTTCCTGTTCAACCTGACCCTGAAGTACTTTAACTTTTTCCACTTCTTGTCTGTGTTCGCCCTCAAGTTTCTGCAGACGTTGCTGGATTTGTCTGTAGTCCACCGATAGCATAGAAGTTTGTCTCTCCTTTTCTTGTGCAAGTAATTCCGCTTTTTGTCTACCACTCTTCTCTTCGTTCAATTTTGCTTGTAAAGCTGTTTAGGAAATAATAATATATCATTAAAAATTCTATTTTCTTAATTGTCAACACATAATTTTTGATTATAATATACATACATAAAGGAAGAGCATCACCAATATGAATGCAATAAAAAGTACCAAATTTTGATTAGATTTTAATTGACAATCATTTAAACGATACTAAACGAATGAAACGACACAACAAGTATTATAACTATTATTACCTGAGAATATTCCATTATGATGTCCTGTGATGTACGTTTAAGTAAAAGTATAATATATTTTATAAAACTGTTGTAATCTTGATAGATATATAATATATTAATATATAAATATGTATATACATATATATAAATAATATAGATACCTTTAACAACTTCCAGATTTGCTTCTTCCTTCGATAGTATACGCGACCTTTCCGTCTCTTGGTGTGCAACAACTTCTTGATTATACCTAGCTTGTGCAGCTTTTAATTCAAGCGTCAAACTTGCTGCTTCTTTTTCTAATGCCGATACTTTTTCATTTAGCTGCCTGTTGTCCAAAGTAGCCTTCTCTTCTTTTTCATGACTACGTTTCAATTCAAGATGTAAAGCAGATAAACGCGTTTCTAGTTCTACTGTTAAAGATGACGCCTGTGACCGGGAGCTACGTTCTTTCGATAGTTGACCCTATAAAGAAAAAGAAACAAAAGTAGTATACATATATATTTGCTATAAATTTGACTATAAGTTTATAAATCTTACTTGCAAAGCGGCAACTTCTTGCTGCAAGGTATCGCGTTGAGCTTGCAATTGAGTTCTTGCAATTTGGAGTTCATTAGCCATTTGCTCGGCAGCTTGACGAGCTACAGTAATTTCAGTAGCTTGTTTTCGTAATCTCGTTACTGTCTCTGTTTCTCTTTCCAATTTAGATTGCATTTCTTTAATTTGTTTTTCTAATGTATTAACACGTTCAAATGTCTGTTGTGAATTACTAGCATCTCGTGCTCTCCTAGATTGTTCCTCATCAAATTTCTTTTTTAATTCCATTAACAAGGATTCTGCCTTTCTACGAGCTTCTGTTTCATGATCTACTTTCCTTTGTGCTTCTTTATAATTATGTCTTAATAAAGTTAACTCCTTATCTGCTCTTCCCGCCTCTTCACGTAATTCAGTCTCCCTACGTGTCATGGTTTCTAACTGAATGGACAAAGCTCTTTGTCTTGCTTCCATAGATTCAATCTGCCTTCTTTCTCGTTCTAATAAATTTTCTAACTGTGAGATTTTGGCATCATCGTTAGTACCATTATTAATATGATTTTCTAATCCATCTACAGATTCTTTTCCGTTAATAGCCAATAATTGATAATCTCCCGAATATGTGAAACCTATGAATGGTAAATGATTCCCAGAAAATGCTTTTGGTACTGGAAAACTTTCCTCCGGCCCATCTTCTTTATCGACATCATCAAAATTGCTAGTATCATCGTCTCCTGACAATTCGGGTACCACAGGTGGTACGCATTCTCTTAAATTTTCAAAAGTCCACTGATCATTTTTAAAGAATGGATGGCTTTTGATTTCTTCCACGCCATTTCTTCCTAACCGTTTAGTTCTATCCGTGAGAAAGCCACATATCAAATTTTTTGCATAGTGAGAAATGTTAAGCTCCTGGGGGAAATGTAGCGAATTTCTATGATCCATGATCTTCGAATATGTTCCAACTAATGAATCAGCATAAAATGGAGTATCCCCGACGAGCATTTCATATAAAAACACACCAACAGACCACCAATCACATTCTCTACCATATACACCCTCTCCTCCCTGTGATTGAAGTACTTCAGGTGATATATAATCAGGTGTACCTACTGCAGTGTCAGAACGAACCAATCCATCCTGTATTATACAAGCACATACATTACAATTCAAATTTATTGAAAATGAGAAAAGAAATAATATCATATTTAAGCATAATACATACAACATCCATTCTCATACACGTGCCAAAATCTGCAAGTTTCAAATGGCCATGCTTGTCAAGCAGCATATTGTCCGGTTTGACGTCTCGATGTACAAATCCCATACGATGTATTGCATCTAATGCAAGCACTACTTCGGCACAATAAAATTTGGCCCATTTTTCTGGTACATCATAATTAGACATCAAATTAACTAAATCTCCACCTGGCATATAATCCATTACCATGTAGAGATACTTTTGATCTTGAAAAGCAAAATGTAGTTGAACTATCCACTGAGAATTAGCATGAGCCATGATATCTCGTTCTTCCCAAAAAAAGGCTGAATCCGAACGCTTAATCTATCGATCATCAAAATAAAACAATAAATAAATATACTACAAAACGAGCTTATATATATAAACATAATAACAATAATTATTATCATTTAAACGTGTTACCATTTCAAATTTGCTGAGTAATTTCATAGCATAGACTTTTTGAGTAGATTTGTGTCTAACTAGTTGAACTTCACCAAATGCACCACGTCCTATGACTTTAATCAAAGTAAAGTCATCGGTACGCATTCGCATTTTACAAATATCTTGGGCTACGGAATCATCTGTAATAAAAAGATAATTATTGTTAGCTGTGATGTTTTACTTTCATTTAAATAGAATCAATAAATAGAATAATTACATCTATTCATATAGGCTTCTATATTCTTCATACGCTTAACACCAGGATGATCACAGTCTGCAACAAGCGCTTGGACCGTATCTAATAAACTGTCGATATTAGTCACACTTCTAGGGTCCTTAATACGTTCCTCCAACAATCTCAGGCGCCTGCGCCTATCCTCATCTCTTATTATTTCCATTTCTCCTGTTAGGAGTTAAGGCTACAATGCCGCAACAATATACTCTTTTCTTGGTGCATTAGTCCATTTTCCCTGCATACCAAAGAGTATAATTAAAACAAAATAATGCACGTATACAAATATGTAAACAAAGAAGTATATCAAATAGTAAATTACATTTGATGCGTAGTAGAAGTAATGCAGCACCATTACATTACTTAATTAGATATGATGTCAGAACGATGAAGTAGAAGAGGTAAATTTTTGAAAAACACATGTATCCAGTCAATGCGCAACGACTTGTTGGCACACCCGATATCGTAACGACACGTTTGATTGATGAAAGGCAAACGGTACGTTCGAATCGAGAAAAGCATTGCTTGTACGTGTTATGAAAAATGTTGATTACTCGAAATGGAGTGTTTTTCTTGTAAAAAAAAAAAAATATGAAGAAAAAGGATCCTTACTTAAGAGTGTTATTACAGATAGAATTGAACATATACAATAGACGATACAATTGATATAAGGAATCTTTTGTTAGAGATGTTTCTTGACCAAGGATCTCAAAGTATTACTTGTAGACCTTCTGACGAAAGAAAAAATTCGAAACGTGTGTCGTAATAGACATAGTTAAACGAAAATGACTAAGATATTCCACGATCGAGAAATCAACATGAAAATCGTATGACATCGAACACTATAATCATTTATAAGTATATTATAATACAGCAAGTGCTCGTTCGTAGTAGATCACAATAGAATTTTATCTCTCTTCTTTTCCTACATTTTCAATGCTCGATATCGTAGATACGACAACGAAGACGAAGACGAGGACGAGGAGGAGGAGCAGGAGGAGGAGGAGGAGGACGAATGGAAAATAAAGGTAAATCCACGTTAACTTAAAGCGTCACACAATTATACCACACAGTACCTACGTCCCACCACTTAAACTCTAATCGAATAAAAATACTATAAAAAGCATTATCTTTCAGCGCGGATTAATCCCAAACGCGGACAGCTGAGCCGTGCATGCGCCATTGGTGAAAATTCACAACGGTCGTCAAAGCCGCCGACGACGACAACGACACTACGACGACGACGACGACGACGACGAGGACGACGACGACGACGAATGAGCTAGTAAAAACTATATACACGCACACATATACATATTAACGACACACGCGCACATATATACGAACTATACCGCGATACAACACTTCCGCGTTAACGCGCGAAAAGGATGAAGAGGTTAATTTCTTTCACTGAAAGAGAATATAACCTCTCGTGAAAAACACAAAGAGAGAAATAAAAATTCTAAAGAAAAAAAAAATATATATATATAGAGAAAAAAGAAAAAATACTAATAATAATAATAATAATAATAATAATAAAACAGAAATAGAAATATATATGGGGGAAAAATAAAAATAAATCCAAATTTATTCGCGTTCAAAAATCGAACGTAACGAATCAAATTAATTTCTAATTTTATAATATGCGATCCTGTATGTTATTATATTTTTTTATTATTATCATTATCAATAACGAAATTGATGACGATTATAAACGCGTAGATATATATTTTTAATAGAAATGTTACTACGTTTAAAAATGTATATTGTATTTTTTTTTTAGTTTTATTTTTTTTTTTTTCTTAAAACGAGGACAAACAGGGTGGAGAAATTTTCTCGGACGGTGTATCAACGACTTCGGAAAAATGACGTAATGGTGGTAGGCGATAGACAAGATGGCGGTGGTGTTTCATGCATAGGACTGATACATAAGATTTTACGTCGACCAAACGTATCTTAACACGATTAATTTGTTCGTTCGAATAGATTCGTTTTAATCGGTAATAAAGTTAAAAGTTATTTAAACTTATTAATATTTCATTGTTTATTATTAATCGCAGTGTTATTATGGAAAAGTCTGGAGTTTTCCCGCGCGTATTTTGATGATCGTGTAGGATACGGCCTACGCATTTTTTTGGCATCGTTTATGTGATATTCCGTATTTATAGCGACGTGAGACGTCGCGTTAAGAATAGGTACGTTCTATTTAATCATTTAAATAATCTAAGTTATTCATTGAAAATCATTTCATTCACAGTAATATTTATCCATCGTTTACGTGTATACATTTATTCTAATATATCATATTTATAACATATAAACTAATTTATTTATATATATATATATATATATATATACAGATTTCTTTAAAAACCCTTTGTGCAATTGATTTTAATTTTTAATATTAAATTGCTAAAAGGTATCATATACGTATTCCGCAGAAGATGGGTTTACCTTGTGACTGGCAGATAAGCAAGCAAAAGATATCAGAACGTGGTAAATATTTGCTTGAAACAGGACAATGGTCAGATTGCAAATTTATTGTCGGTCAAGGGCCACATCAGGAGACATTGAAGGGACATAAATTGTTTTTGGCGATGTCCAGCCCTGTATTTGAAGCAATGTTTTATGGAGGTATGGCAGAAAAAAATGATCCTATACAAATACGCGATGCTCAACCGGATGCATTCAAGGCACTATTAGAGTATATATATACTGATCGTGTTAATCTCGGTTCATTTGAACTTGCCTGCGAATTATGCTATTGCGCTAAAAAGTACATGTTACCGTCCTTGGTGGAAGAATGTATGCAATATTTGTGGTTCGATTTGTCTCCAAAGATAGCTTGTAGAGCATATGAGTTTGCTAAACTTTTTGAAGAACCCGTGCTCATGGAAAAGTGTTTACAAATAATATGCACTAAAACTAATGAAGTTTTAGAAGAATCTAGTTGGGAGGAAGTCGAATTGGGTACAGTTATTACCGTTTTAGAACAAGTCGATTTAGAGATTAGTTCAGAACTTGATCTGTTTACTGCTGTTGAGAGATGGGCTAAAGCAGAGTGTGCAAGAAAATCATTAGATCCAACTGATGGAAAGTCCTTAAAATCTGTTATTGGTAATGCTTTATCCAAAATAAGATTTTTAACTCTGACACCACAAGAATTTGCTGAAAGTCCAGGAATGTCACCTCTTTTGACTCAAGATGAAGCTTTCGCTATTTTGATGAATATATTATGCACAGAAAATAAAGCACCATTACCGGAAGGATTTTCCAGCGATACGCACAATAGGGCTAAACCAATTAAAGCACAGACTGTACATGTTTTTCCATCTGTGAGTATTGAATTTATTGAGGTAAAATATTTTCTTGTATAATCATTTGTGAATTCCTGAGTTACATTTCTATTGAATTTTAATTGATAGAAACATAGACGGGTATCAACTCCACATACCAATTCATTTAGTTCATGTACATTTTGGCCCTCAACATCTCGACCATACCAATTGTCTTTTGATGTCGAAGGAGAAAGTAGTAATTCTTTACATAATGCAGCGCCGATGGTAGTAGAAGGAGGAGTAAGAAAAGAATCTGGAAATCTAAGTCAAACGAATAATTCATCAACGGTTATAATAGAAGGTGGAATTCGTGAGGGACCAAAGTATTATTGTCTTCGAGCGATAGCCCATCCAACAGATTGCCTTAATAGCAATGTATTAGATTGTTCAGTGACATTCAGTGTGGATAAAAACATTTGTGTTATGGGAGTACAAGTACCAACACAAATTGCTTTTGTGGTATGTTAATTTATTAATATAGATATGAAAACATAAGTTAGTTTATTCTATGAAGACGAAAAGAAACTTTTATAATAAGTACATATACATTATACGTCTAATTACTCTTTACAGACAAGTAATTTACATCAAAACTCGGATCCTGATAGGTCATATACAGAAATACTGTATGCTCATCTTTTAGATTCCGATGGCAGTCGTTTAACATACACACATTTCTCTACTAAAGTAAATGTTGGAACTCTCGTCGAAATTACATTTAATCGTGCTGTTTACATACAAAAACATAAGGTCTGTTTTTTTCTCTCCCATTCTTACGTATCAAAGAAAAATAAGTATTATCTTATTTAAAAATATCATTATGTTTTTTCAATACAGATTTATCGCGTGGGGGTAGTCTTTAACAAAGTTGGTTGGTACCCAATGGGACTGTGCACGCAACATATGACCTGTGATTCTGTATTCTTTTCATTTGGAATTGGTAACAGTGACCATAGTATCAGAGATGGTCTCATTCGTTCAATTGTGTTCACTTATTAACGTTGACAATTAAATTGCCAGGTGTTAACAAATTTCAAATACGTGTTTTAGATTTGTGATAAGACAAATGTCTACCCTATTCTGTTATGTATATTACATTGTTAGCATATTATATTTTTTCTTTTTAATTTCATTTCGATCATCATAAGGATATTGGAAACGTAAGAAATTGTACAAATAATACTCATTGGTTCTAGTTATTGAAAAAGAAAGAAGTTAAAGAAAAAAGTAGCTATGGACAAATTGTAATTTAATCGTTTCCTAATTACATGTAATTAATTGTATCGAAAGCTATAATAAGGAAACTTAGTATACGTATTTAGAATTAGTTTTGCCATTTGACATCGACAAATTAATATAGATACGTCTAAACGAAAATTAATGAATTAAATATTACGTTGCGAGTAATTTGGAAATAATTGAATTATAACTTGTTCAACAGAGAGATGATAAATCTGTGTACAAACAAAAACTTTTTTTAACTTGTATGAAAATGTCGAGTTTTCTGTACAAAAAAGAACTAAACTTGGAATTAACAATTTAAAATGCCCTTATTAAAGATTTAATCGCATATAAACGGAATGTAGCATTGAATTTCCCTTAAAAAAAAAAGATTAAAAAGAAAAAAAAAAGAAGTTTGGACTTTTTAAAAAATATAATATAATCAGTCTCATAAAATTAATTTGATAACATTTTGTTTTTCTTCATTTAAATATATATTATCATATGTCGTTTTTAAATGCGCGCAAAATTAAATTTAAAAAATATTCTAAGATATAACTAAAAAGTTATCTATTTATGTTCTCATTCTGAGTATATTATTATCTGAGTATTGCTATGTACTTTGTCGCATTTAAATGGAATGAAAAACTTTTAATAAATCTCTTTATATTAACGCTTCTCTTAATTGATTATAATTATATACATTTTTTTTTTTTCGGACATCATTATTACTATAATTTTCCAAATGTGCATATATTTCATACACAATGCATAGGCGCAAACTTTGTAACTACATGGCATTTTAATTTTAAATATGCCACGAATAAAAAGATCTCTTATTTTGCAATTACATCAATATATATACGGAGTATCCTGTAACTTGTGGTACAAGTGAGCAGGGGAGTGATTCTACATGAAAAACTAAATAGAAAATGTGGAATAAAATTTGTTCATATAGTTTTCCATGTTTTATCATCTCCTGCTTACTTGTACCACAAGTTACAGGATATACAGGATACTCCATATATATAATTTATATAAAAATAATTTGAGTAATGATCAAATTATAATTACTAAGATTTGTGTATGATAAAGTCCCATGTATCTTTCCATTTTAATTTTAATATGTCCTTGGTACTAAGAGGTACTACTCCGTAACTGAGTGCACCAAATTTTCGGAATACATAAATAACAAAGATTAACCATGTAATAGTACTAATTGTCACTGCATATAAAATCGTATTATTGGTATATCGTCTTCTGAAAGTAAAATTAATTATGTATTATTTTTTAATGTTTCATTAAAAAAGAAACAAAATCCTTACATATTTCATTTCGTTTAAATAATGATGAAAATTAATTACCTTATTAAATAATAAATATGATCTATCATGACTGCTATTAAAAGAACTTTAAAAACGAATGCCGGCAAATAATGATGTAAAAATAAAGTTCTTTCTATAAATATAAATGGTAAAAAATGTAATAAGTAGCCAGATAGTAATATACCACCGGCGTTAAGAAATCTGTTCCATTCTCCATTAATAACATCAAAACACATTCTTCTTCTTCTCATAATATAAAATATTAAAAGTACAGTATACACTATTAAAGCTGCTGTACCGGAATACCATATTGCTATGTTTCCTAAAAGATGAATTTGTGCCTGTAAATAAGAGAGAAACTTTATATGTATAAACTATTTCATTATATATATACATATATTTATATTTACGTTACTAACGACTTTTTCAACTCACATTGCTGTCGTTAGAAACCCAATATGCTATGCCTCTAGACATGAGCGGCCATTCCAATGGACCACTTGAATACATATGACTATTTTGTCCCTCTTGACTACCAAATAACATTTTTATTTGCAGTTCTACAAATTTTTCCCAAAATGTTAACGTAGTTGCGCGCAATGGTATCATTTCTGCATTAATAAGTTCTCTTTCTCTTTGCTTTTGATCTTCATTTTTAGTATATCTATGTTCCTCGACATTCCAAATAGAATTTAATTGATCCACCAATCTATCCGCTACGACTTCATATTGATTGAAACCCCAATCTGGCAACTGTCTACCACTAAATTTTAACGCATATTCAGTATTTACATGTATCAAGCGTACTTGGCTTTGAATAGCATGCCATATATCACCCGATTGATCTTTATTTGTTATTTCTACTCTCCAAAGATTTTGAGCAGGCATGGATACATTGTAATCAATATAACAAGACACTTCTTGGCTTTGGGGTGTCATAGGTGCTGCAACGTCGTGAGAATTTAATGCGCGACTAGTAATACCATGAACCAATTGTATTACATCTCCATGTTTTATTGGTTCACTAGGTTTTGTAACGACCAAGTCATTTCTATCAGGTCTTTTTATTATCCACCAATTATTAACATCTTTAAACGAATAACAAGTAACTTGTTGTTGATGAGAACTTCCTCTACCATCTGGATATCTTAATGGATACATATGACTATGACTATGAAGCCAACACGCTCTTCCATAAGTATGCCTCAAAGTAATTTGTGAACCATGTGTAACTTCTAAAGGTTGTCCCTTAGTAATACTTGCAAGACCACCTTCTAAACTTGCCTGGAATGCACTGGTCATTACTGCATCATGCGGACCAGCTTTAGAAAGTGTTTCTAAATGTATATAGAAAACACCTAAATATATAGTACTCATCACACTGATTATTAAAAGAATTCTCAATAGTAGATGACCGAGTAATTTTATCGTGGATAAAGTCTTCCTAGGTATCAAAGACCAATAATCTCGAGCAATAAGGTAAATGGCAAGAATTAATGTATAAAATCCAACATATTTAACACTGAAGGAAAAATGCATCTTATAAAATACATTTCTTATATATAATAGAATATTAAAAAGATAATATAAAAGATAAATACCATACGGCGCATGTTAAACTTGCAATTCCTAAAGATAACCATAACCACCATGAAAATCTTGTCGGTTGATCCATAACTTTTCTAAATTTTATTATACATAACAATCCAAATAATGAAAATTGAATCAATATACTTTCCATTAAAATAAATCTTGATTGTGTAAGAAGAGCATTATCTAAAATATTAATGTAAAAACATTTATCATCTCTCTTAAATATCAAACACATCTTTACCATAAATCAAAATAATTACCAAATAACAAAAGTATTCCTGCGATCATAGCAGTCCATTGTTTCAGACCTAATTCTAAGGCAAGATGATAAGCTGTTGGTATTATCAGACTTCCACATAAAGCAGGAAATAAACGTAACGCGAAAAGAGGAACCATATCAGCATAAGGGCTTCCTATTCTGTCGAATTTAAATTGTCCATCAAAGCCTGCTATATAAGCGACAATAGAAATAAGTTGTTTTCCCAAAGGTGGATGCGAATCAAAGAAGAATGTTCGTTTCATATACATTCCTACATATTTACCGTAATGCAGTTCATCAAACCTAAATAACATTAATAACATCAGTCAAATTATTAAAAAAAAAAAAAATCATCATCGAGAAAATATGGAATTAAACTAACACTATACTTCTCGGTTCTTCCAATCTATAAAGACGTGTGACAAGAGCTGCGATCAATAAAATAACAGCTATTAGATCAATTTCCAAATATATCTTTAATCTAGCTCGTTTCTCATCATTGACTATCTTAACTTCATCTTCGGGCAAATAATTTTCATTCTCTCTTTGCAATACAATTTCTTGCTCGTTCTATATTAAAAACATAACAAAATTAATTATGTATATAAATTAAACTCACAAATATAGTGGCAATGTATTTATGTATTCGCATTAATATATTAATTTTACATATACAATATTTTATATTATTTTATTAATAGACTATCCACATTTTGCTTTATTACCTTTTCTTTATACTTTATATTACTTGGTAAAATCATATAAAAAATAACAAAAGTTTTTAATTATTAAATAAAAAAAAGCGGGGGGGTTTTTATCAATAACTAAGAAAATAATAAAATAAAAAATTAGATATATACATACATACACTAATTTAATATAAATATAATTAACAAATATGTGACAGTAAAATTTATGTATAAATTAGGATTAAAATAATTTTCAAATTATAAAAAAAGGGAAATTTTTTCAATGGAAAAAAAAGAAAAACACAAGGGTAGAAAAGCGTATAAAACAAAAAATCCTAGATTGATCGATAAATTACCTCTTCCTTTTGTATCCTGGTTGTAAGATAATCGCCGGTACCGATCTCATCGCAATCAAATTTCGCGCTTAACCGCGACGAACGTTTGTTATCATTTGTTTTTATACGTCTGCGACGAACTTCCATTACAAGAATAAAACAATGTAATATTATTCGACACAGGATGCAATTATTATTAAATATTATAAATATATATATTACTTGAGATGATCGAGATAATAACTCTCTTTATACTTTGCTGAAAACGTTCGGCGTTGATCGTCCACGTCATCGATTAATGTACATAAATCGATTATCAAATTTCTTCGTATTTCAGTAGAATTATTTATCTTTTCTTCGAAAGATATATTATCGAGATGCACGAGAAAAATATGTATTTATATAATATTGCAATAGATTTATTTACTTGATGAATGTGTTACACTGTGTCAAACTAAAGGAAAGTAATTTTTATCCTTTTAAGTTGAAAGAACGTATTCTTTCATACCCTCAAATGATTGGCTTAAGGTTAATGCAACACTGTCCTAAATAACGGTACTTTAACAGTAAACCTACTGACATTTCATGTATACCTAATCCTACCATGAGCGATCAAATGACCGCTTCAAAAAAACATATCTATCTCTTAAAGAGTAAACTCCAGTCATGCGTCGGAGCTGATACACACACTTTTTAAACTATCAGCCGTATATAATAATATACGTAAAGATTCCTTATTAATTAGATTATCATTTTTCTTAAAAATATATTGTACATGCTCTTAAACTTTTACATTTCATTTAAATATAAATGACTATTGTTGTTTGTTTTTAAATGTATATAGAATTTAATTACACATTTACTTTGTCTATACTACTTGCAATTAAAAGTAACTAGAAAATAAGAAAGTTTAAAATATATTGAAATTCTAGTAACATGGCTAAGCCGATATTGGTAATAGTAGTGCTCTACCTTTATCTTACCGACCGAGATCTGATGGTAACTTACCATCCGAATTACCGACCGAGATCTGATGGTAACTTATCATCCGAATTACCGGCCGAGATCTGATGGTAACTTACCATCAGAATTACCGACAGTAAAAAAATTATTAGTTTATAAGGCAAACAATTATGGATTTTAAATGAGCAATTAGTGAGTAATTAAAAGCACTTATTAATTTTTTTCTGCTGTGAAAATTTTTTACTGTCGGTAATTCCGATGGTAAGTTACCATCAGATCTCGGCCGGTAATTCGGATGATAAGTTACCATCAGATCTCAGCCGGTAAGATAAAAGTAGAGCACTACTATTACCAATATCGGCTTAGCCATGTTACTAGAATTTCAATATATTTGAAACTTTCTTATTTCCTAGTAACTTTTAATTGCAAGTAGTATACACAAAGTGAATGTGTAATTAGATGCTATTTACATTTAAAAACAAACAGCAATAGTCATTCATATTTAAGTGAAATGTTAAAGTTTAAGAGCATGCGCAATATATTTTTAAGAAAAATTATAATTTAATTAATAAGGAATCTTTACGTAAAACATACGAACTTTTTTTATATACGGCTGATAATTTTAAAACATTTAGATAGTAAAGTACTGCATACGGTAACTATTTAATATCAAACCTTGCATTAACTTCTATTATATTTTATTATTCTATTGATTTTCATGCAAATTCTCGTTGTAACAATTTGTCAATTCGAAGTACGCTGATGGAGTTATAGTAATTGTATATTAATCATAGTAATTGTTTATTTCATCAAGGTATAATGTCTGTATTAGAAAACTCGTTGGAATGAGTTGAAATAATTAACGCGTAACTTATTTGAATTTTGTCATTACATTTCTTTGTTTTTACTTTTTACGCAATTGCATATATACACCACCTAATATGTTTTTTGTTTACATCTTCTGTTGTTAGGTTAATTCTTGTTGATTAAAAATTGAACGAAATTAAAAAATATTAATTATGTATAAGGAATCCATAAAGAACAAATATTTATGCATATATTCTGTATGTATATAATTTTGTCCATTTATTTACAGATTTAAAGATGAATAACGAACAAGTATCGTGTCCTATATGTCAAATTGATTTTCCATCTACTTTAATTGAGTCTCACGTTGTTAAATGTTTATTTTTACTTGATTCAAGTAAAGCTGGTATTTCAAAAGAATCGAGTCCAAGTCCTGGAAGTAATAAATCACTTAAATCAAAAAGTTTTTCTATCAAAAAGTCTGATAATAGAGTTACAAAAAGAAAACTTAGTTCAGGACAAACATTTTTAACTGCTAAGGGTGATTGTACGATACAAGATAATACGAAGGAAGATGATACAAAACAAGATACTATTAAGCAAGATTTGGAGACGAAAGGAAATATAGTAACTTGAATAATAATTATTTAATATATATTTCTAATTTTGGAAATTTAAATAGTTATTATCATTTGATTTAATTTGTAGGTAGAAAATCCGGTTAAGAAAGCTCGAAAGAATGATCATGTACCTCTTGCTGAAAGAATGAGACCATCTAATCTCTCAGAATACGTTGGGCAGGATCATATTCTTGGACCTCAATGCACTTTGTTTCAATTACTGCATAAAGGAGAAGTACCTAATATTATTTTATGGGGACCGCCTGGATGTGGTAAGGTAATATATATTATATATAAAAATATAATAATGCATTATATATATTTATATTGTATTATATAAATTATAACAAATTTATCTTTTATAGACTTCATTGGCAAATGTTATAGCACATATATGTAAAAAAAATAATACAAAGAATAGGATGCGATACGTAAAGTTATCAGCTGCCATAGCAGGAGTTAGTGATTTAAAAGAAGTGATTAACATAGCTGCTAACGAATTGAAATTTGGTAGACGTACAATAGTATTTATGGATGAAATACATCGTTTTAATAAAACTCAGCAAGACGTTTTTCTTCCTCATGTTGAATCAGGAACGATTACTCTTATTGGAGCTACCACTGAAAATCCTTCGTATAATTTAAACTCTGCATTGTTGAGTCGTTGTAGAGTGGTTGTATTAGAAAAGTTATCTATATCTAATTTAGTGTCAATATTAAAATGTGCATTATCTTCATTAGGAGGAATAATACAAATTTCATCAGAGTCTAAAAGTAAAGATAATTTTTGTAACGATATTAATTTGGAAGCAAGTGGATCTAATACATCGTCGATTCCAAGATTTATTGTAGATGAAGCAACCATAAAATGGTTAGCAGAAACATGCGATGGTGATGCTAGAATAGCTTTAGGTGGATTAGAACTTGCTGTACAATCTAAAACACCAAGCAAAGAAGAATTTGTGGAAACTGAGCCTGTACTGATTACGTTAAATGATGTTAAAGAAAATCTAAAAAAAACACATATGTTGTATGACAGAAAAGGAGACCAGCATTATGACATGATTTCAGCTTTGCATAAAGCGGTAAGAGCAAGTGATGAAAATGCTTCCCTTTATTGGTTAACTAGAATGATTGAGGGCGGTGAAGATCCAGTTTATATAGCAAGAAGATTAGTTAGAATGGCGAGTGAAGATGTTGGCTTAGCAGATCCAAAAGCTTTGAGTAAGAAGATATTAGTAATTTAATAAAAAAAAGAACAATTATGTTTGTTAGTGAAAAATGTTACATTACATAATTATTATAGATATTGCCGTACATACTATGAGTGCTTGTAAAATGATAGGCATGCCAGAATGCGATGTTCTGTTAGCACAATGTACAATTTATTTAGCTCGTGCTCCAAAGTCTAGATTGATGGAAGATGCGCTTAGAGCAGCTCAGAAAGTAGTGGCAACTCATAAAGGCCCTCAACCAGGAGTCCCGTTACATTTAAGAAGTTCTCAAACAAAAGTTTCTAAGAGTCTAGGTAATTCAAAAATTTTCTGCTTCATTAATTTGTCAAAATTATTTTTTTTTCCTTTATATATATATATATATATTTTTTTTTTGTAGGGTATGGTAAGGGATATAATATGTTGCATAAAGATATATCTGGATTGAATTATTTACCGGAAGGATTAGAAAATGTTGATTTCTTTGCAAAAAATAAGGATATTGGGTCTTAAGATTCACAAATATTGTTTTCTTACAAAGTTGGTATTTGTTTTATAATTTCAGATATAATTATTATACATTATAGATATACGTAAAAGTATTAATAGATAAATATATATATATAGATTTAGGTATAAACATTTTTTTTTCTAAATCTTTTGTTAAAGAAATATTTGATATATTCTTATATATATATATATATATATATATAAGTATTATATTGTATATTAGTATACGATACTTTGCGTCAAATAGGATTTAAATTTTTTTCCAAATAATTACTTTGTTATTAGAAGGCATATCAAAGGTTTCTACAAGATTAATATTGTTTTCTTTTGCTAAATTTTCTAATTCTCTCAACTCTCTAAGACCCCAATCAGGATTCATAGAGTTTAATGATTTATTGAATTGTATATTACTTTCCGGAGTAATAATACCATCAATAGCATAAGGGCCATATGTAAATAAAATACCATTAGATTTTAATAATTTTCCAACATTTTTAAATAAACCGATGGAGCACTGATATGGTGCACAGTGCATCATATTAGAATTGTATATGTAATCTATACTATTTTCCGAAAAAATACCATTACCCCATAATCGATAATCAGTGGTAATATCTATCTTTAAAGGTTTTCTTATATTAGAAAATCCATTAGCATGTGCGGCAATACTTTCTAATAATCGTGTTTCATATTCTGAAGGATAAAATGTAACATGTGGAAAATGAGGAGCAAAATGCGCTATGTGTTGTCCTGAACCGGAAGATATTTCCAGAAACTTCTGATCAGTACCGGGTTGTATGTATCGTCGTAAAACTGATAAAATAGGATCCTTATTACGTTCTGCCGCTGGATATATCAGTTTTTTAGCAGCCATACTTGTTGACCTACTATTTCATAAAATAATATTTATAGTCCTCTGCCATTATTTTAAAAAAAATATGAAGTTTTTAAAATAGAATAGACAAAAGAAAATATTTTTTTTAAAATAGAGGTGTTTTCTCACCTGTGATTAGCAGCACAGTGAATTATGTTCATTGCTGATTATCACATTGGTGCAAACATATATCGGAGATATTTAACAATCTGAAAAATTCAATAATTTTATATAGGATAATGAAATATAAAGAAGAAGAAGAAGTATATCTATGGAGAAGAAAATTTATTTTTATTTGCTAATAAGACTGAAATCTTTTTGTTTTTTTTTTATAAATTATTACAATTAATTCTCCTACAATTTATTAATTTACTATATAACAAATTGTTAGAAGTTTTCGTCATTTTTAATAATTCCTTTTATCCACATTTTTTTTCGATTTAGACACGTGTTCTTGATTTTTTTTATTTTTTAACGAATCCGGTATATAAACCGAATGACCTGTTTTCTTTAAATGTTCAAACAATTTGTTTTTGCTAGAAAATTCAGCTCTGCAGGAAACACAAAAATGTGCTAAATCTTGAACGTCGGCTATCCTAACATCTTTTTTATTTTTACTTTTGTTTTCATTTCCTATTTTATTGCGTAATTTTTTGGAATCCTTTCCTTTGCTACTCTTTATATTTTCATTGGACATTTGTGCTTGTTTTATCACATTATCAGTACTTTCAAAATTCATCTGAGTTATTTTATTCTCCAGGCTTTTTAAATCGGTTTCATTAGTTTCATCACAGCAATTTTGTTTTTCTACTTCTTCGCATTTTTCTAATTCTTCATTATTCATAGCAATTTTACTTAAGGCAACTTTACGTTGTTGTTGCTTTTTACGTTGTTTCTTTGACAACCATACGTGTTCATCCAAACTTTTATCTTCTTCATCGCTATCATTTTCTACATTTTGTATATTCCTTCTCTTCTTTTTCTTTTTCTTTTGTTTAGTCTGTATTATCTCTTCTTCATCTTGATCTGACATTAACTCATCTTCAGAAGTTAAATTTTCCTCTTCATTCTCTTTCTTTATTATTATTGGTTCATCAAACATTTGAGGACCAGTAGCAAGATTAATTTCTTCTATGTTAGATAGTTTTGCCCAAGCATTTGGAGGAGGAGTTTTGGACGTGTCATCTTCGTCACATGTTAATTCACCTTCTGAAACCTCATGTTCATTATCATAGCTAGTAGTATTGCTTATGTTAGGATTTAATAAAAAGTCAGGTAATTGTGAATCTGTTGCTAATTTAACTTCATCTCCTGGAGTATTGTAAGAAGTTGTTATAGTGGACATTGACTCTGAACTTGTATCAGTTTCTTCTGTATTTTCTTGAATACTTTTATCTTCCTCTACCATAGATTGTTTCATAGTAGCTATGTTCTCTTTATGCTTCTTTGAATTCTCATGATTGGCAAAAGCTTTATGCGTTTTAAAGATTTTATTGCAGGCAACACAGTAAAGAGTATTATCGTCTATATCATTTTCAGTTTCTGAATCTCTGTCAGAAGATAATTGTTCCCCAAATTCAGCAGCAAGATTAGCTTCAATATTTTTAAGTTCCGCTTCAACGTTTGAAAATTTCGACCACTCAGATACGGTATGTTCTTTTAAATGTTTCTGCCTCTCCAACAATTGCATTCTTTTACGCTCTTCCGTCTTTTTTAAATTTTCTTTGGCGCGTTCGAGAAGCAATACAGCGTGCGCTTGGACTCTCTTATCGCGTTTTCTAATAAATGCAACCAAATTTCTAACTTGTTCGTTCCTTTCACGTTTAGCTTTTTCGCGTACTTTTTTATTTTCTTTCTCAGCAAGTCTAACTATTCTTCTATTAGGTGCATGTCGAATATCGTGTAGATCTAACCAAGCGAAAGATCTTTTTGTACTGTAACTTTGCCAATAAGCATAGAAAGGATGAACTACGTCTTCATAAGAACTCTGAGAATTTCCAAAATTAGGTACTTCTTCATCAGAATCATCTTCCATCACAAATTCAGCATCTTCTGCTACTAATTTCTCAAAAACTGTTCTGTAGACAGTGTAAAAACCTTTTTCATCATCATTATAACCTTGGAAGCAAGTAGTTGTAAAATATTGAAATAGATCAATCGAATCATCTTTATAATCTTCTCCGATACCACCTTTCAAAATAGCATCTCTGTGGTTATCATACCATGCTCGTTCATGAGGGTCGCTTAATACCTCCCATGCTTGTTGAACTAATTGAAATTGTTCTTTAGCTTCTTCTGCAGCATTTAAATTTTTATCTGGATGCCATTTGAGCGCTAATTTTCTATATGCTTTTTTTAATTCATCATCTGTGACATTTTTTGGGACACCTAGTACTTCGTAATGACACTTCATTTTAATATTTTGTCTTGAATTTAATAATAGTAATAATATTCGTAGGTAATATTAATACTTTTTGTTAATAATAAAAAATATATATATATATATATATATGTGTGTGATATTTATTATATATTATTCTAACAATGATATTTTTCGGAATGAAATTTTTTTCTTTTATATTTTACATTGATCATTATGCACATATTTGATGGATTAGAATCTTACCGAATATTAGCGAACAGCAATTGATCGATCGTCTTCGATAATATAACAGACAATAAAATAAACTTTTTAATTGTAAATACAATAATTATTAATTGTTACAACAATTTCGTTTACATTTTTATGTAACGTATTTCAGAATCTTGCATGCTCTTGCGTTAATATTTACAGCTTACATTTGTTACCATGTTCAGATTATAGGGTTAAAATTTTATGAGCTTGAATATAGTTACAAGTGTGACTAGTTCTGAAAGGAGTTTAAAAATTTTTACTTCTTAATTTAAAGTGTCATATATTATTTTAATTTCGAAGAAAAAGATTGTGAAACAATTGAAACGGTGATTTAAAATCATTGAAACATTATTCGATATTACTAGAATCAATTGAATTATTTCTCATTAATTATTAATGTATCAATATTTCTAGGGATCTTTTGACATAGAACAGCTGATCGTAGGATCCACTCAAGTGATACAGTCTTCACGTCAAGATGGCTACGATCGTAAAAGTGCAGTAAGGAAGGAGGGATTTTCGGCATATTTGGCCAATTTTGACGTTTTAAGTAGCTGTCAGTATTAATCGGTTTATCTGGTAAATATTATCAACATTTTTATACGTTTTATTTAGAATGAAATAAATGTATATGGTTTTAAACGATATTGAAAATAAATGTCAAGATCATTGGGGGAATTGTCAGTGACATCTTGCGAATTTAATATAGCAGACGCCTTCAATTCAATTGCTTTTGATAATTCTTTATGATTATAAATGATTATTGTTTCAATATGATACCAATGACACGAACATTATTTTCTACAGTATTTATTTGACATAACCTAATTTCTTTAAATTTAAGATTTTATTAATGTCAATGTGAGTATGTCAAGATTAATATGAAAATATATCATTGGTTTATCGTTTATTTATCAGAGAGTTATCTTTTTTCTATCTAATGGTAGTTTGTTTATTAATCATGTTTATCAATAGATTACTGGTTTTTCTTTTGTAAGAGAAACTAAAATTAGAACATTAGAAGCTTATTTAAATTCTTAATAATAAATACAAATTAATATGACATTCAAAAATTTGTGTACCAGTAATCTTTATTTTAATAAAATATTTCCTTGAAGTATAATTGATTATTATTATTATTATTATTATTTATATAAATTAAATTTTCAGATAGAACATCAATATGACAGCGGGTACAAGTTTAGTAGTCCCCATAGTATTATGGGGTCGAATAGCACCAACTCATTGTATTTCTTGCGTTTATTTATCACGAGATCAAAAAACTTTAGTTACGGGATGCTACGATGGTCAGATATGTTTGTGGCAAGTTGATCCTGAAACACTTAAGGTAATTATATTATTTTGTTGTCATCTTCTTTCTTCCATTTAATTTATCCTATAAACATTTATTTCAATTTAATTTATTTTTTAGATGACACCAAGATGTTTACTCGTTGGTCATACTGCTCCAATAATGTGCCTAAGTCGTGCCAGCGTTATTAAGGAGCAAAATTATATCGTCAGTAGCAGCGAAAGCGGAGAGATGTGTACTTGGGACTTGGTTGATGGAAAATGTCGGGAAGCTGTTAAACTTAACAACGTTCATACGCAAATGTTGCCTTATGTCTCGGCTGGAGGAGAAGATGTTAGATTGTTTTGTTCAGGGTATATAAAATTGATTCCTTTTTTATTTGTATCTTTTCTTATGAGCCAGACATAAGAGTGGTAAATTATAATGCAAGAGATTAAGAATGTACAAAAAATTAATATTTTGTATTGTTTTTATATGTAGGAATTATCCAGAAGTTTTAGTAATGGACCCGTTTAGTTTGGAAGTTATATTCACGCTGAGTTCTCAAGTGAATCCTGATTGGATTAGTGCTTTGCACGTTCTACGGCCGGCCAAACGGAAAGGTCGGTTCTACGTGCATACAAGTTAGTTACACTTCATCACACCTACGCTTATACCATACAATGCTATCTTATCTTCTACCAATTTTTTATCAATTTGTATTATGCGCATATTTGTTTATTTCTTTCTTTACTAAAAGAAATAGAATAATGAAGAATGAACTTGGTATTGCATATACCAGTTTCATTTGTATGTCTACAAACATTACATTAATATTTATTATTATAATTAGTCATTTTAAAATTGACTATTTATTTAATCGCGCATAATACTTTTTGGGTAACTCAAATATTATTTTATAATATATCTCCGTTGAGTAAGAATCTTTTTGAATTCATTTGTCTTTTATATTTTTATTCTATTATATATATATATTTTTTTTTTCTTTTGTAATGCGGAAAACATCAGTATAACAGATCTAAGAAAAGCTTTTGTGCTTTGGGTATAATACATATAAATAGATATGATTTTGATAAAATTTCTTTTAATTTAGAAATTTGTTAAGATCGTCGAATATAAGGGTATATTTTCGCGACTTATTTGATTTATATATTATTTAATCTAGTACTGGTGAATTTATTACATAATACAGTTAGAATTTTAATCTAAATTACATTGTTGCAGCATGTAAATGCGAGTGGATACAAGCCAGTGTTAAAACACTGATGTTCAACGCTATAAATCACTTCTATCATCAATTACTTTTCTTAATATTATATTTTTCACGAATTTTCTCTCTCCTTCTATCTTTCTTTATCTATCTATTTTTCTTTTTGCGTTACACTTTTGTGCCATTGGTAGAAAATGAGTCGATATCATTAATCCTCGCACTATTACATTAACACACACTATTCATGCTTCTTTTCATCAAACGTGACATTTTACATCCTAGTCTATCGGTAGATATACATTACATATATACTGACATGCATTGACTTAATTCTTCATACTAATTTGATATACTGTACCTATCTCGTAAGTATATACTAATAATATATATATACATATTTTTTACGTAAAACTTATCTGTAAATATATTTATTAAACTTAAGGGATTGTTGTCTTTGTTAGGATTTAACCGTTTGAGTCCCAAGTAATGTAATTGTGTTATTTAGATTTCTTGTTGTAAAGTACCATGTTAGTAAAATGCAATATGCAATTTATTCATGATTTGGCATTTGTTTATATGATTTTTCTAAAGACCATCAGGACTTAAATGGTTATGTAAGCATGTTCAATATCTCATTTTATTTTCTCCCTTTTTAAATTCTTTCTTATGATAATATACTAACATCCTAAATTAAATAGGGAGCTTTTGTTTTCATTTGAGTATTCTTACACATATGAAGTAAATAGATGGATTATTAAAAAAATAATATCTTTTACAGATATGTTTATTTGATTTCATTTTAATTTTATTAGCCTTTATTATTTAAATTTAATTTTGTATATATATATATACATACATATAAAAAAGCATGAAAGGGAAAATTTTATCAGTAGAATATATATTAATTTCTTATTTTATTTTATGCATGAAAAAGCATGAGAACAAGTTTGTCGATTATGTACAGTCAATAATGTTTATTTTCAAATTTTTGTTAAGAAATGATCTGATATAAGATTAAGATCAATTAAATAATTTGTTAAAATTTGTATTGTTTTAAATGCTATTATAATAACTTTGAAGATTTAGTTAACGCGCAACACAGGCGCTTTAATTCATTTAAAGACGACGTTGTGTTGGCTCTGACAACGACGGGTACAGTCAAGGTGTGGACGCTTTTGGGGCACGAAAATCGTAACAGCGAACCTCTTTATGAACACGAGAGCAAACAAATACGATGTTTGAATGCTCTTGCTATGATCTGCTGTCCTTACAATCAACGTACAGTTCTTATTGTATGCTCTAAATATTGGCAGGTTCGTTGTCATTTTAATCCCAATTATAAATGTAAATGTAAATGTAAATTGTTTTACATAAGTTATTATATTTTTTCAGATATTCGATGCTGGTGATTTTTCGGTCCTATGTTCCATAACAGCGCCTCGGGGTGAACGTTGGATGGCTGGTGATTTTCTGGCAGCAGATCGTGTTATTCTTTGGAGTGACGAGGGTCATGGATACCTTTACAAATTACCAGCTAAGTATGTTCCTGCAAAGAATAATTTTAAAATTGTTTGTTTTAATCGCTTAGATTGAGATCTTGATGAAATCTTATAAAAATGATTGATGTTTTATCCATCTTTATTATAATCATGAATATATTGATAATACAAATGTTTCTAATTTCTAATTTATTCCAGCAACGAAATTTCTTAATCTACTCTTTTGCACCTTTCTGATAAATAATTTAAAAACTAGTTAAACATTTGATAGAATACAAACAACGTATACTTAACTACACGATCTAACTAATATCCAATTATTATACATCTAAGTAATTAGAATGCCTGTTATTTTGTATCCAGTATGTTAATCCTTAAGCTTATCTTTTAAATTTATTTAAAAATATCTTCTTCCCTTAATTTTACATTTGGAGCTGGGATATTGCTCTCGTAGAAAGAAGCACCTGCTGGCAATGCACAAATTCAATATTTTATGTTCCCAATTTGTTTCTTCCATTTGTCATACATATATATAACAGTGTATTAGAGAAATAATAATTTAATGTCTAAGAATAATTTCTTTAAAGTAGAATCGAATAATTATATGTCTAATAATATATAATTCCATTATTAACGTAGACGTTACTAAAAAAAAATCAATATTGTTTATTTCATAAAGCCATCCGATATATTTAAACATAATCATTTAATCTTTTTACCAAATTAATGATTCTTTTCATTTTTCTATTTCCCCCATTCTTGACCGTCATTAGATTTCTTTGATTATATATGAATACTTGAATATTTAATTTCCATTCCTTCACAAACATTCACATGCCAATTAACACAATGATCTGTTTTACGGTGATGTGTCTTTTCTACATAACATACATCTACTGCACTCCATGGGTGGTCTGGTCTTCTAGCAAGCTGAAGGGCAAGGCTCTCAGCAGGTAACCTCCTGTATAATCACTTTACAACGTCTCTTTTTCTTATTATAGACCTATCTTGATTATCTATTTTAATCTTATTGGTTTTTGATAATTTCTTTTCATATGGTTATTATCATAGTTATTATCCTTCCATCTATTCCCTCTATTGTGATTAATTCTTATATTTTTTTTGTCTATCTTCTCTTCTTCTTCTTCTTCTATTTCTTCCTTTTTCAAACTTTCTGCTGCTCATAGACTCAAACTATTGTTTTTCTTTTCTCTATCACGTTATATGCATCTTTCATTTCATCATTATTCATTGATGAAATATGATTAATTGGAAGTAATATAAATAGATATATTGTTTTATATAATTTTGGAAATACTATTTTATTTTACTTATATTATAGGTTTATCGTTATTATTTATTATATTTTTATTGATTTATTGTATGGAGTAATTATACCCACTATTCTTACAGTATTTCATTCACTGTATATTATTATGTTACATTTGCTTGAAACTGCTTCGCATGCACCACTAATGCACACTTTCTTTTTTAATGATAAATATAAAAAAATATGATTAATTAATATACATGTGAAAAAAATTAATGTTATAGACAGTATATCTATAATGCTTAAATATTATAAAACATTACTTATGGATTACTTATTAATACTTGTTAAGAAATTAATATAATTTTTTATTCATTTTGTGAAAAATATATTTAAATATAATATAAATAGTCATAAGTAATGTGTAAATCAAATATATTTGTAATTTTTATTTTGTATTTTACAATCTCAGTAGCGTAGCAGATAACAAAAATTTTCATACTGCGGGAACAGAGCATGATCAACCTTATCTTTATTGTATTCTAACTCAACCAGGAGATAGGGTAAGAAATTATTAAATAGATCATTATACTTTCCTCATTTCATTATCTTTTATTCATATAATTATTTTATTTTTATATTAGCCACTGTCTTGCCCACCCGCAATGAGATTGGTTACAGTTCAAAGGCAAAATAAAACATTGAAGTATTTACTTCGTGGGGATAGTGAAGGAGTCGTTGTACTTTGGAAAGTACCCGAATTAACAGCTCAACAATTGGTACAGATATGTCAGAACGATGGTTCTTCTACACCTACATTATCACCGACAGTTAAAACTAGCTTAACAGCTGCTTGGGAAGCAATGAAACCACCTCCCGTTGGTATCCTTGATCAATTGGATTCTGGAGATAAGAATGGTATTAAGTTGACTGCTAGTATATACCTACCGCAACAAAGTCGTTTAGTTGTTGGCCGCGAAGATGGTAGTATTATTATTGTACCAGCCACACAAACAGTTATGTTACAATTACTTCATGGCAATCATCAGCAATATGATGGTACAATAATCTATATATATTTACTTTATATATATATATATTTTTATTTTTATAAATATTAACATTTTAAAAAAATATTTTACAGATTGGCCACCACATCAGGTATTATTAGGTCATTCGGGAAGAGTTAATTGTCTCTTGTATCCACATGGAACGGCATTACGTTACGATCGTACACATCTTGTTTCTGGTTCTGTAGATTTTGCTGTTTGTCTTTGGGATTTATATGCTGGTACATTGATTCATAGATTTTGTGTACATGCTGGTGAAATAACACAATTGATGGTTCCTCCTGATAATTGCAGCGTATGTTTTAAGTTCTATTATTTTTTATAATTAAATAGTATATTTACCAATGCTATTTATAATAAAAGTTATTTATTGCAGCCTAGAATACAAAAGTGTATATGCAGCGTGGCATCCGATCACAGTGTGACTTTATTATCATTAGCAGAAAGAAAATGCGTTGTTCTAGCTTCTCGACATCTTTTCCCTGTAGTTACTATAAAATGGAGACCATTGGATGATTTTATGATTGTTGGGTGTTCGGATGGTGCTGTGTATGTCTGGCAAATGGAAACTGGTCATTTGGACAGAGTATTGCATGGTAAATATCATTTATTGTTATAATTTTAAAGAAATCATATTTAAATATTGTATCTACTATGTATATGAAACGTTGAGAACACTCTTAGGATTATTTTTCAAATAATTTATTAATTATTTTCACATTGCGCGCAGGTATAATTGCTGAAGAAGTATTGTTCGCGTGTGACGAGAATACAATGACAGCGGCTGGTGGAACTGCTGCTGGTGGTGAACTAGGATTAGCTAATCCAGCAGTACATTTCTTTAGGTAAATGAAATCTTGCAGCACGGATGGTGAGAACCTCATGTGAATTAAGAAATAGAAACATTTTAAAATTAATTTTATGTGCTATGATTACTGTTATTTTACTTCTATAGAGGTTTAAGACATCGAAATCTATCAGCAATTAGACACGCGACGCAAAGAGGTTTGCATCAATTACAGCAACTACATGGTGGACATGGTACAGATCATGGGAATCAAATAAAAGCTAAGGGATCGCCATTGATGATTCAAGGTTTTAGAAGCAATCCTAAGGATCCTGAAAGTCACATATTATTTTTTGATATTGAAGCACTTATAGGTATTTTAAAATTACTTAATGTGTGCACCGTAAATAATTCAATTAATAATTTACTTTTGATATCATATTTAGTGCAATTGTTGAGCGACGAGTATGGCACTATGTCACCAGGATCGTTAGAAGCTCAAGGATTAATTTCAGCATCGGAATATCAAAAGGTTGCAGCCCTGACGCAATCGGCTAGTCCAGATGCTCATAAAAAAATAGCAGGTATTTATTTGTTACATAACTTTATGATCGTAACATGAGATTTTTCTATATATTACTCTTGATCCTTAAATTAAACGAAGGTACTTCACCTCGTATATCTTTATAGATTTTTTCGGTCGTGTCAAGGATAAGGCAGGTGACGTTGAACGAATTTTAAAGGAGAAGGACCGTCACGGTATCGTCCTTAATATTGTTTTTGTCTTTTCAAATTGTGCTTTCTGTTTATCCCATTATATATGAAATATCCTTTTTTTTGCCATACATTCAAACTATTGTTCTCACATTAGAAGTGTGCAAGAGGAACAATGTCGTAGATAATGATCTACCTGGAACGGCTATTCAATATGCCATTCATGATACTTCTTTTTGTATCTTTTTTTAATATTTTTCTTTTTTTCTAATAGACAATGTATGAGAAATTATGTTACGCGCATATAATGATCGTTCAAGAGTGGCGTTGCATGTCGTATGAATGGGTTCATGAATATTCTAGTGTTCATTTTCCTATTTCACCCATTAATACCAGTTTACACCAGTTTCAATAGAGAGTTCTTCGAACTTATTCAAATATATTTCTCTTAGCTTTCATATAATATTATTTTAAAAGAGGCGTGTGCGTGTGTTTGTGTGATTAGATTATGACACCTGTGATATATAATAGATAGAATTAATTCATCATCGTAGTTAAAAAAGATAATCCAAGTAGTAGGTGGTTCGTTTAGATCATCATTTCCAAAAGTAATAAGTCTAAAGGAGTTTATTTCTATAGGTATATTGGCTAAGATGAAGGAAGGGGCGGAGAATGTGCACACTAAATTACAAGCTAAAGCAGAAAGTGTAGGCCTCAAGCCATCCACTCTTGATGGCAAAGGTTAGCCAAAATAATAAAAAAAAGGTGGCTTATTATGTCACTCATGTTATTGTGCATGGGTAATTTCCGCCTTTAGAGTTGACAATTTGCTTTATTATGATTTTCTTTTTTATGTATGTAGTGACAACGCATTACTTGTTTCTATTTTTAAAAAAAAATATAATAGGATTCGATAATGTATTCGCTAATTATTTTAGCTAGCTCGCACGTGTGGTATATAATTTGTATTTTATGCACGCAATTATCAATAATTATTACCAGAGTTCTCTTCGTGGTAAGTTAATAAATAATACGAAAAAAATAAAATAAAATGACAATATATAATGCAGATTAGTTTACACGTTTAAAATAGTTGATGTGTTACCGAGCTTATTTTTATTTGCTTATTACAAATAAAAGAAGAACAAGAATAAAATTCATTAATATTACTCAATCACACACACATATTCATTTGTGTATATGCCTATAGTTTGAACTAATTACTTATCAAAAGTGACAAGCAACAGATATTTCGTTGTGCACACTATGAGTGCATTTTCTCTCTTTCTCTCTTTCTCTCTCTCTCTCTCTCTCTTTCTCTTTCTCTTTCTCTCACATACACATAGCTTTTCAATTTTATTTATTTCTTACATTCATGTATGTTATGCCATTATATTATACAACATTAGTAAGAAATTATTTATTTATTTTATGCTTTACAGCATTGAAAATATATTAGGATATATTTCTTCATGTATTTTTTTTTTAATCAATTCGTTAAAGTATTTTACAGCAAAAAATAGTTAGAGATATGCCTTAAAACTTGACACGGTATGGGCGGCCACTAGCACGCATTCATCGCGTCAACGCACATTTTTGTATATTTTTTATAATTACATTATAATTTTCAATTAACACATTCTCTTATATGTTCCACAGGTGACAATTGGAACAGCAATGATGTCGCAAAAAACAATCTCAAAAGGAATGGTGCATTTAGTGAGCCAAATGCAACAATGGAAGTCGCACAGTTACTTCTAAGTCTTTTACACGCATGGGGAATGGATCCAGACTTGGATAGAGTTTGCGAAGGAAAATTAGGTTTACTAAGACCTATGGTACCAGTTTCATTTGGTGTTTTATCTAAAGGAGGTACAAACGATGATATTCCGTAAATTCTATAAACAGGAATACATGTTTTTAAATGAATGTTTCTTACAGGCTATATGTCGTTGTTACTTCCAACTTGGCAAACTCATTTGGAACCTGCTGGTGAGCCTGCAACACAATTGGAACAAAGATTACCTGTTGAATTAGTAAGGCAAGAAAGACTTACTAGGGCCTTTACCGCAAGAGCCCATTGGGAATTATCAACAACCATAACTAGTAACCATTTATTGGCTGTGGTAGCATTAGCCAATACTTTAATGTCCATGAATAATGCAACCTTCGTACCTGAACAGGAACGTAATCGAAAAATGCATAGGTACTATTCAAATATATATAATCTTAAAGAAAAATGATAGAAAATTATTCTTATTTTTGTAATTTTTTTCGTAGACCTGGTAATAGAGCAACAGTCAATTGGAATAAAGCTGAAGAGGAAAATGAAGAAATTTATACAATCCAACAGGCACAAATTAAACAGGGTTGGTCTCTTCTAGCTACGTTACATTGCGTACTTTTACCGGACAAGGTAACTGCACAAGGTGGAGCAAAAACATTTAAACGGCCGCAAGTAGAAATGATGGCACGCAGATGGCAACATCAATGTTTAGAGGTTCGTGTATTAAATTTAAAATTTTCTTATTTTTTGTTTAAATAATTAATTTTAATCGTATTTTTATAGATACGTGAAGCTGCGCAAGCTTTATTACTGGCTGAATTAGGTAGAATGGGTCCAAAAGGTAGAAAAGCTCTAGTCGACAGTTGGTCACAGTATTTGCCAATGTATAGTACCCAGGAACCAATTGCACCTCAAATTCAAAACCAAACTCCACCGACGTCAGGTAGTCCAGTTCCGATGAACGAAACTCAGGGAGACGACGAGGACGAAGAAGAAGAATTAGCTGAAGGTGATTAATTATAATAAATTTTATTTATTTTTTTTTTTAATACACAATATTATGATGGTCTATATTTTAATAACTTTAGAAGTAAACGTAGCTAGGAAACCATCAAGCGTAGCAGAATTGAAACGTAAACAGACGACTGCGGTTGTATTATTGGGCGTAATCGGTGCTGAATTTGGTCAAGATGTTACTATGACTAACCAAAGAAGAGATAGCGAACAAAGGCGGAAAAGTTCAATCGTGGAAGGTTTTGGAATTGGAAATAATAATCTTGCTAGACACACCAGTATGGCTTTGACTCATCTGTTACTTGCACCACACTCTCCTAAATTACCTTTGCATACCCCTCTACGAAGAGCTGCCATTGATCTCATTGGTAGAGGTTTTACCGTGTGGGAACCATATTTGGATGTGTCTAAGGTCTGAGAAAATGAACAAAAATAAAAGTCTACTTTTGATTGAATTATCATTAAATTAAAATTTGATTACAGGTACTTTTAGGGCTCCTTGAAATGTGTTGCGATGCAGATAAATTGGTGCCAAGTATGACGTATGGTCTTCCATTAACTCCTCAAGCTGATACATGTCGTACAGCACGTCATGCTTTAACTCTGATAGCTACTGCTAGACCAGCAGCATTTATAACAACGATGGCACGAGAAGTAGCAAGATTTAACACTGTGCAACAAAATGCACAAACATTGAATGTCAATCTAGGAGCAAGTGTATTGACTAGGGCAAAGCCTGAGATACTTAGAATAGTAGAACAATTAATCGACAAAATGCAAAGCGAAATGAGTGATCTTTTGGTCGAAGTACGATCAATTTTGATTTTATTTTTAATGTCTAATATTAATTACAGTAATTTTTTATTAGGTATTATTATTGTTCATATATTTTCAGGTCATGGATATAATATTACATTGCTTAGATCCTGGTCATTTGAAAGCAAAATCATTGTCTGAAGTATTCCCAGCTGTTTGCAGATTCAATCAAGTTAGTATACATTCTTGATTTTAATATGAAAAGGTGTTGTTAGTTTTTAAAATTCAACGTGGTACTTTTTAGGTCAGTCATTGTACGGCAACACGCAGGATAGCTGTAGGCGGTCGGGGTGGGCAATTAGCGCTTTACGAACTTCGAGGTAACGTCAAATGTCAAACGGTACCCGCACACCAAGGCCCTGTAACTGCATTAGCATTTTCACCAGAGGGCAAATTTCTGGTTAGCTATTCTTGTTCTGAGAATAAACTTTGCTTCTGGCAAGTAAGTAAACATAAAAATCTATAAATAAATATAGAAAAAATATATTCCATTGGGTTGTAACATATAAAAAAAATATATATATATATATTTAAAAAAATACAGGAACATAGAAACAAAAATATATGAAATACAGAAAGGAACGTAGTTTTGATATATTTTTAAATCGATGTATGTTACAGCCCAATTATTTGAACGATTATATCACATTTGGTAAAATAATAAGCATAACAATAAGTAGAGATATTAAGAAAGAACATTTATTTTTTAGCAAACAAGTAGTGGTATGTTTGGCTTGGGTAATTCACAAATTCGTTGCGTTAAATCGTACAGTACCGCACCGATAAACGATGTAACGCGATTGAATCCTATGCGTTTAGCTCGACTTGTATGGATTAATAATCGCACAGTTACATTGATGTTAGCTGATGGTTCGGAGACACGTTTCAACGTTTAAAATTTTCATTTAGTAGCATTATTATTCTTTTATTTAATCGTTCATCATCATCATCATCATCATCGTCATCATCATCATCATCATCGTTATCATCATCATTTGACAAGCATAAAATGGTATCAAGAAGTTAGTTGATTAACGATCTGTATTAACCAGAGAGAAAGAAAGAAAGAAAGAAAGAAAGAAAGAAAGAAAGAAAGGAATAAAGGAAGGAAAATGCAGAAAAGAGTGCCATTGCGGTCGTAAATGCGCTTGGTACTTAATAGAGCTATTAAATATTATTCAGAATTAAACACGAACGTGATAGAAATATGAATTTGAATATTTCACAGAGCAGCAGGATGATGAGAGTTATCGTGAAAGATTTCTTGATAATCGGTAAACGACATTGACGATTTTGTTTTTTGTTTTTTCTTATTGTTTTAAAAAAACTCAATCGAATTGTCTTAATTATTTTATTTTATTTCTTTTTTTTTTTTGAGATCCCACACGATAACGTTCTATTCGATAAATCGTATACGTGTATGTACAAACGCCTAGAATTTTGTTGTTGTTATTGTTGGGCTTTCCTAAATGAAATGAAAGAAAACGAAAACCCACCTTTGGAAACAAAAAAGAAGAAGAAAAATCCTATAAATACGCTTTATAAAAATTATAGTTTATTATATATCAATAGTAGCGTAAATCGTACATTTCTTTACATTAACAAAATACACATATATATGCCATATATAAGTCTCTCGTATGTAGATAACAAAAAATCATTTACAATGACAGAATTAACAGAGCGAAGACGTGTAGTTAGAATGCAAGAGGATTTGAATGCGTCTTTTAATACCGAATAAAGCCTACATACAAAAATACACGTCGTATATTCCACGAGATCAGAATGATTAAATGAAAAATACAAAAACGGTAATATCGTTACCGCACACACACACAACGTGTATATATAATGGATATTTAAAAAAATAATATTTACCGCAAGTGATTTGTATATACACCAGTGCCGAGATATAAACGATGATATATTATCCCGATTTATATGAAATCATAGTTTTCTCAAGCAAGCTTTTTAGTTTTATATATTATTTGAATTTTTGTTCTCGCGCCATTATATATTTGACCATTTATATTTGATGCTTTATACGAAAGAAACAAAAAAACAAAATATCATAATTATGTGCTGTACGTTATTTTTTCTTTTTTTAATAATGTGATTCGTTTAATTCTTGTTAATTAAAAATGGATTTTTGACAGATTGTAAACTGTTCGATCGCGTGCATTCCTTTGGTATATATATATATGTATATATATAAGTGATCAGAAAGGAGACAAGACTTTAGATCAGGACTATTGAAATTTTTTCCATTCAGTAAATATTTTTATTATACTGGATATAGATTTTATATTATTTTTTCTTTTACTACCATAAACTCATGGAAATACTGTACGCGTAGTATTGTCTCAAACTGGTTTTTAATGAATGTTTAGTTTCTGCAAACCCCACATACTTTGAAAAGCTCTGCTTTAGATCGAAGTCCTTAGTTAAAAGTATTTTATATATATAAAGAAAAAAACAAATTCTTCTCTCTCTCTTTCTCCTTTATGATTATTTCTATACGGTCTATTTGATTTTATCGTATATTAAAAGTTTAGAAAAAGAAGAAGAAGAAATGGAAAAAGTATAAAAGATGGAGATAAGTAAATAGTAGTATTCATTTGTGTTGTTGTTGTTGTTATTGTATAAATGTTTAGAAAAATACGGCTATCGTCTGTTTATTTCTTTTTGTTGCAATGCATAAATGTTTTTCTTCTTTTTTCTTTCACAAAAATGCACACCGTATATTTGCGTAAAATATTGCAGCAAAAATAATTATTATTTATATAATGAACATACATATATATATATATATTTACATAATCTAATTTATTATATTGTTATCGTTTCGTGCGAATTGTTTGCAATTATGTGTGCACGAAAACGAGTTAATCGTTTTAGGACACACGCACATTTTATTTGTGTAATCGACAAATGTGCATCCTGTGTGTTGTCCTATTTAGTAAATAATAGAATTAAAAAAAAAAAAAATCAAGATTTTTGTTATTAGCAACAATATAACGATAATGTGCTATACTAATTTGTGCAGCTATTATCGTTGCACTTTTTTTGTTACAATCAATGTAATTAATTGGTATTGCACAAAAAGTATCCCGAAACTCTGAACGCTTTCCTTCTCGACAATTACTACGTGCGTGTAATTTATTTATAATAATATTAATAATAATAATAATAATAATAATAAACGATAAAATAAATAAGAATGAATAACAGTAAAATGCGAATGGGGCGTTAGTCGAAATATTAAAATATTATACTTATATAAATTGTATTCTTATTATGGTGTCGTTTTCGTTGCGGATATGTCGTCGTGTCGATAAACAAAAAATAATGTTAATTTTGAAATAGAAAAAGAAAAGAAACAGTACCGAACTTCGATCGTATCGGCAATGAAATTTAAGATTTCGTATGTGAACAAGAAAAAGAAAAGAGAAAATAAGAAAGAAAAAGGGCATTAAAAAACTTCGGATACATTCGGATACATTAACTTTTGCAATTCGTATAAAGTATTCCTTCTTTAATTATTCATTCGTCGAAGGTATTATCTTAGTAATCGACGCGATTAAGATATATGTTAAGTAATTAAAAAATGACGAAAGTATTTTACGATTTAACGGTTGATCGCTAATTACAACAACAACAAAAATATGAGCCGTTCTCAGGGTCATAAAGATTAACTTCACTTTAAATATTTCAATTTCAGTACCAACAAATTTCTATCGATACTTAATTATTTTCTATTTATAATTTATTTATTTAACAATTATAGAATTAATATAATAATTAAATAACAAATATTTAAATGGCTGGTTTAATAAATAACACGACAATTTTTATGTTGTTTTATTATCTATTAAATTTTATTTTAATAATTTTTCTATTATAACAAATAATTGATACTTAATTATAATTATATACTTGATTAAAATATAATATTTGTTAATAATTTTTGGATTGGTGTGGAGTTAATCAATTTGACAAATGAACATGCTCGAATTTAATTATTAATCAATCGATTACAAAATTTCATTCTTTCTTCTCGGATAGAGAAAACATAAAATTTCTCTCTCATCGATAAGAATGAAACGCGAGTAGCGAAATATTTATTCGTATCACGCAGGCGTGTCGACGATCGGTACTTGTGTTTGTAATCATTGAAACGAATTTGTATTTTTCTCCAACGACGTCAAATAATAATTATAACATTTAAAACAAAACAAAAAAAATCGAGTCGTTACGCGAGAAAGCCTTTACAATAATAATTAATAATAATAATTAATAATTAATAATAATAATAATTGGACGCGCAGTTAGACGCGTGCGATCGTTCTGATAGAAATAATTGTATATACAAAAAAAGAAAAGAAAAAAAAAGAAAAACTGAACCGACCTATGCCTAATTGTATCTATGTAATTATTTATGTGTATATTATACTTTATCATCTATATATATTAATTATGCGCATAAACGCATTCGACTCGATTTAAACGATCGATCTATTCGATTTTCGACGTTTCTCTGTATGGATAAAAAAAAAAAGAAAAGTGACAAGAAAGTATACTGCAACTGTTGTTAATCGTTATGCAATTATTGAATGTATTTAAGTGTATGCAAATCCAAAAAATAATTAATCAGTTGAAAATAATGCGACTCTAATGACAACGCGTTTCATTTTTTCGCGCGTTCATTTCCGATTGGTCGATTTATTTTTTCTCAATATCGTAATACGCAAGCGCACCGACAGATGACACCACCGTGTCACAATTAGTCGACGGCAAATGATGGCGCGCGCGTTTTTTAAAAATTCGAACGAATTTTATTACGATTTCAAATCTGTCGATTACGTGAAAATTTCGTAAGTAATAAATAATAATCGTTATATTTATTATCTTCCATAACATGTTTTATTATATCATATATTAATCTGATTAGGTTCGTGATGAAGATGATGATGATGATGATACATGAAGATAAACTGTTTGCGGTTGGTAGCAGAGAGGGTGGATGCAGTTGAAGACAAAAAAAAAATGGTAAAAAAAAGGATTAAGAAAAAAAAAAAAAGGAGAGAAGAACGGAGAGGACAGGTAAGGAAAGTCCAAGGGCACGTATAGCTTACGTACTTGGGCTCCATTATGAGGTGAAGGCATGTCGAAATTATCATACATATTGGTTAGCCTGATGCCGACACGATGATACGCTCGAAGGTTCCGAAACGTCCGATTATTTAAACAAACGCGTACGATAGGATCACTGTAGAGAGTCCACACCCACTTCTTAAAAGAAATTTCCTTCTCGAGATGGAACGAGAGAATCCTGAGAGAGAGAGAGAGAGAGAGAGAAAGAGAGAGATCCATCGAACCCAATATTTACTTTTCAGATCGCAAAACTCAACGTTTACGTTGTTGCATTTTTGTTTCTATACCTTTATATAGAAACATTGTTTCAATCGAATAAAAATATAACCGCGCAAGTTTTAGTTATTTATTTGTAATTTTCTACAATTTATTTTCTCTTATATAAGAAAGAATATTTCTTTTCTATAAACATTAATATCATAAATCAAAGGAGTTTTAAGCATCGTTAATCAAATCTTTTTTAAAAAAAAAGAAAACTATCCATCATCACCAACGGAAGAAAAAAGAAGAAAAATAAGAAACAAAATCTAGTATCTCGTTGCAGGTTTGTGTTCACTTTGTATATTATTATTATTATATTCATTTAAATTTGATTTTTCAAACTATATAATAGTATTCACAAGAGAGAAAGAGAGAGAGAGATAGGAAGAATCCCTATGGGACGATGGATCCCTAAGGGACAAACAACAGCTATATAGGAGGAGAAGAAAGTAAATCGTTGAAACTCACCCTTGACGCGCCCTTCGTCGTCTGACGCACCGAAACCGAAAATTAAATGTCTCGTACGAGGATATTACCGCGACTACTGCGATAAGCACGTTTTGCTCTCATACATGAATAATATACGAGAGTGGGTAGTAAAGGATAGAAAATATTCTCCCTCGAAAAGCTTTCCTTTCGTTGACGCCCACTTTCCGCATCCTTTAACCACTTCCTAAAGCCCTTTCGAATATCGTAATCGTGTTACCATCATTAATTCATTACAACGAATCATCGTTTTCTTTCTTGCGATTACGTACACATATTACATTCAAAATAAACGCTTTTTTACCGGGCCTACAAGCCCCCCTCACACCCCCACCCCACCCTTATTTAAACGTCCAATCGTTTATCAGTTACGCACGTTGTGGGCCCCAAAAACCAAAACCACCCGCAATCATTTTCTTTCTAATAAATTCCCACGTAAATTACAATTTATTAAATGAAATAAATTTACAGGCTCTTACCATTATTTAAAGGATTATCCTTAGAAACGTGTCTAGTCTTTTCTTTTATCCTTATTTTAATTAAATTCAATTAAATTAATTTTAAAGATTAACTTTTATAACATCACTTCTAATTTTTCTATAATTAAAATTAGAAACCGAACAAACGTAGTTTAAATTTGTCTCCAATTTATAAAACGACATTATCGATGATTCTAAATGAACTAAAAAAAAAACAAAAAGAAATGGTTAAATTTGGATAGAAGGAGGGGGGGGGGGTTATTAAAGAAAAAAAAAAAAAAGTAAAAAGATAAAAAGAGTAAAAACGAGTGGACAAATTTGGGATATCATCGAGACGACGAAATGTGACACGGATGATTGGTAAAGGGAGAAGGGTGGTGGTGAAAGGGGAGGAAGAAGGGAGAGGAGAGGTCGGGGGAGGGGGGAAAGGGAGAATAAATTCCGTTTGGCGCTACAATACACCATATTTATATATGCAGACAACGTATCGGTTCGTCGTGGCGGCTAACCAAAGACTCCTGTCTTTGGTGTACTCGCTTACGAAATGATGATACACGAAATACGAGATGAGAGAGAAAGAGAGAGAAAGAGAGGAATAAACTTGATCGTTTACCGTTTACAAGATCAATTCTCAAGCACATTTGTCTTGGCCATTTGTTATTCCTTCGTTGATCCTTGGAATTGGAATTTGAACACAACGTTTGAATGATCAATCAATTCTGTTTGTTATCCATGATCTTTGATCTGAATAGAAAATTATAACGAAATCGTAAAACGAATATTATAATGATAATAGTAATAATATATATATCGATCTAATATAGATTTATTATATATTTGTTTAAAAAAATGGTTTTTAAGATATTTTAAATGATCGATTATAAAGAGAGTCATTAGTAATGTATTAATAATGATTGGTAACTCTCGTTAGAATTTTATTTGAATATTTGATAATTATTGTCAGGTATAATATAATTGTAGAACGGGAATATTATTATTATTATTATTATTATTATTATTATTATTATCTGTGATTTTTAATCGAGATCATAATACCAGAACTATTATATACATTAAATGATATTGTTAATGAAACTAATCGATGAAAAATGTATAATAAGATCAGATTCGATCTTTAAATTATAAAACATGTTTAACGAATGAAATATACGTATGTATATCGTTAGTTAGAAATTAGATAATTCAAATTCGCGTTATAACAAGTGATATAACTTAATCGTTTTCTTCATTAACACCGTTATTATTTTTCGTAGTTATCTTAGTTGTGTTGTTTAATCGAGTATTTTAGATTTTTGTTTGGTCATCGGGTATCATTTAGAGATTGGGATAAAAGGAACGACGAACGGGCCCAGTTTAAAGAGCAAAACCAAGATTGAATGGCCGAGCCTAAAAACTTGAACGCCCACTCAATACTGCGATCCGATCTATTCTATGAGTTCGAACCTTTCTAAACCACAAATCGATCTTTCTTTCTTTCTTTTTATTTTTCTTTTTCTTGCTAAGTCAAGTTCTTCCTATCCACAACACAACAACCTTTATTCTTATCGTAACCGATCGGTGTTTTTCGAATAACGCTTTACACGCAACGCCAAATCGTTTTCTTGTAAGTACTTACGCTGATATACCTGGTAATAAGAACTCGATCGTGATAAGGAAAGAAAAAAAATATGAAGAAGAAGAAGAAGAAGAAGAAGGGAGGTAGGTGGTCATTTTTATTCTAAATTGTTTTTTTTCTACGTGTACGGTGGTGGAATGTTCTTTTTTTTTGTATCACCTTTATCCCAAATCTAAATGAAAATTATCTAACCGTTAATTATATAATTTATAATATAATATTATAATATATTTATAATATATAAATTTATAAATAAATTAATATATTATTTATAATATATTAATGTTAATAATAAATATTAATAATATATTTTAAATTTATATTAAATTATCTAACTATACGTTTCTCTAATTAAATTTATATAAATCATTTTTTATATACATTTATTTATTTATTTATTACACGTGTTATGATTTTTTAGAGATTTAATTGTATGAAGTGTGAACAATTTTGTAACCGTGTTACTACGATGAAATATAAATTATTTCTTAATAATTATTCTAGTTTGTTTAAAATAAAGGTATACAATTTCTATGTAAATGAATTCTATGCAAGTTTCTATGAACTTGCATTTTCTATGCAAGTTGATCATTTAGATTATTTAAAATCAAATTTATTGGAGAAGAGTTTTAAATCATTTTATGTTAGATTATTTATTTTTATTTATTTTTTTACGATACAACATTGTCGTCTCATTTTTTCTTCTTCTTCTTCTTGAAGTAGATAAAACAAAGAAAAAAAGAAAATTAGGAAATATATGAGACGTAGGAATAGGAGAAAACGTGGTATGGGATGCTGACTCGTAGTCGAACTTTCGCGTTTTCCCTCAAACTACCCACACACTTTTCGTTTACAGCTGCAGGCGAATCGAATAGACTGGACCCTCTCTTTATTTCTTTATTTTCTTTTCTTTCTCTCCTTTTATTCTTCGACTTCTGGACCACATTTTCTCTCTTTCTCGTTTTCTCATCGACTGTTTCCATGGTGGGTCGATCTTTCGGGCGTAGAAACGATAAAAAACAGTCCAGTCAGCAGGGCGTGTACCATCCATGCCAAACCATGGCAAGCAAGGGTTTCCTTCATTTCCTCTAAGAGAAGATCACTTCCGTTACCATTTCGTTTAGTTTAGTTTAGTTTCGTTTACAAAATTCTATCCGCAATTTGTGATAATCGTATTGTATCTCGTTTAATTCTAACCCTTAACAAATAACCACAAACTTTTTCCTTTTCTTTCCTTACTTTTATCTTTTTTCTTGTCATCGTTAATATAAATTTCTTCAAGAAATATTTTTATTTTATTATTAATTTTTTTGTTATAGGATACCTTAGAAAGTATCGTGAAATAGATCTTTATTATTGTATATACGATTGTACCAGTTCAAAGGGTTAATCCGATCAATGCTTACCACGCAACTTTCAACTTTCAATATTAAATTATTCTCAACACATATACAGAGAGACATAAAGTGTTTTCCAGTTTGTTCTGAGCTACTACTACAAAGGGGAGGTACCAATGCAACCTTTGCAAACCCTTACCTCCTTCATCCTGATATCGTAATTCTTTCGATGTCCAAAATAACTGTTTAACTTTAATGAAAATGAAAATGAAAAGAACAAAATAAAAGAAAACTTAAATAAATATTTAATTCAACTATCGTGTTGTGTTCTTTTTGGACAATTAATTTATCTTCCTTTTACAAATGAATACATACGTTCTGTATATTTCAATTCCAAATTAAATTTCACTTAATAATTGTCTATTACAGATTAATCGAAGAAGAAGAAGAAGAAACAAAATGAAATAAAGATTTAATCCAACAATTGTGTGTATTGTACAATAAATTTCTTCCCTTATTTTACATAGATAAGAGAAAATATATTTTATTTTATCAAACCTTACTTTTCCTTTTTCATCTACAAATATACAAATACATACAAAACCCTATACACATTATACACCCTATTTATTTATTTTTCATTATCACACCCCAAATACATATATATATTTTATTAAAAAATCAAATTATACCTAACAACAATTATCTATTACCAATTAAATCAAAGAAAAAAGAAATAAGAATAACAGGAAAAACCACCCCCCAAAACCAAAAACAAAAAAAGAGGAATTTCTCTTAGAAAAATTCTCGTTAGAGTTAGAGTCGATTTCATTTGAAGGGGTAGCGGAGGGTTGCGAGGAGTACGAGGAGTGCTAGGGGGTTGAAATGGTGAAAAGGTGAACGAGGAAAAGAGGGGTTGCACCCGAAGAGGTTGCTGGTTCGTTGCTGCTGCTGCTGCTGCTGCTGGTAGTCGAGATATCAGTATCAACGCGGTGTAATCAGCGAACCACGCCCATTGGCACGATGCTCGTTCAGTTCCGCCCACTACGGCAATTACACCCTCGAGTCACCCACTGGAGGGGAACATTAAACTCTCCTCTTTCCCTTCCCCCCTTCTACCACTTTCCCTTCTCTCTACCATTCGATCCTAAACTCTCGACTCTTGTGATTTTTGTTCTTTTTTCTATGGTTTTTTTTTTTTGGTTCTCTCCTTTCTTCCTACATTTGATATATACCACCACCCATCCCCCCCCCCATACCATACCATGTCCCCTGTTCATTTCTGTTTTCTTCTTCTTATTCTTTTTATTCTTATCATCACGTTACTTGCTTGCCAAAAACAGAATCTTACTTGTATTACCCAATGATTAATGCACATTGGTTGCATTTATCATTTAAATCCTTTGCAAAATTGTATTTCACAATTGTTTATTAGATTTTGATTATAACAACGTGTGATCCCTGTTGTAATTTGTTTTAATTAATCTACGACTAGACGGTGGTGGTGGTGGAATCGATAAAAGGGGAGGAGTGCATTCTCGAAAGCCCCATTTCCCACAGTCCACATGGTTCCCTCTACTCAGTCAAGAACCGAGAATGATTTTCCCTATTTTCAGACGAATACCCAGCAGACCGACCCCAACCCCTCCCGACCACCACCCCACATTAAATCGGCTAAGAAAAATTGTAATTTTTCGAGTGTGCGCAACGAATCGTCATTGAGCACGCGTCGTTAAATGCAACACGCATACCGGGATACGCGTGTACGTGTGTGTGTTGTGTACTTTTTTTTTTAGTTTCATTTCTTTTAGTGTGCGTTGGAATTATTTTTATCAAAATATAGTTCATTTATATTAGATCTTTTTGTGTGTGTGTGTGTGTGTGTTAAGATCAACTAGTAGGAAAAAAAAAAAAGATGTCATCGAAAAACTTTCTTTCATTCTCGATTCCGCCCACGCATCGAACTCACTCGTTTCTATCTTGTTAGAATAACTCCTTTTTGTTTTTTTTTTATTTATTGTGTTAATCGTTTATTACACAACGAATTGTTTGTTCTCTATCGTTATTTTTTTTTTCATACGGTTAAATGATGATAAATTTCATTTCTTTTCCCTTTCACTCCCCCCTACGTTTTCCCCCTCTCCCCAACCCAGTGTCACCCTTCTCTTTCAATTCTTCGCGCATAATTGTTCAGGAAACGTTAGCGGTAAGTGGATTGAATGGGAAATGTTATTCCGGAAGGACATCATCTTCGTAAAGATGATAAATCGATACGGAACTGTATTTGTCCAAAGTGATGTTAAGTATTTTATCAATGTTTTCATTCATTCGTATGTTCCACACTTGAAATAAAATCAAATATTATATAAGAGATCTTTTAACGTTACTAACAAATCTATCGACAAAAAAATGAATATTAAAAATGAACAAATTATACGAAATTATAATATACCTGATATTGTGTAAGAAGAATTTAGAAAGTGTTAAAAAATTGTAAGAAAATTATTCATTCTCTATTTGACAAACAAACAATCATTTACTTAAACGTTACAATAAAATTGAACAAACCTAAAGATAATATATTCGAAAATAATCAAATAAAATTAACACTAAACGTATCTCTCTCATGATTGGTCAATTTCAAAGAAATTGCAAAGCTGCACAATTTACAGCATTGCATTCTCTGACATTTTCTGAACTTTACATGCTAAATTTATAACTTGATATGGTATTCTACGCGTAGACAAAAGAATGTATTTTAATTTAATATAAAAATCATCAAGATCTGTATGCTCTAAGTTTTAAAAATATTTGCCGAAACTTTTCAAAGAAATTGCAAAGATGCACAATATACAGCATTGCATTCTCTGATAACGTTAACACATATATCATAAAACATGATGTTTTGAAGATGGGTCATATGATTTCTTATGATAAATACTCAATACGTTTAGTATCAATAAATAAAATTAGGATAAGAGAACACTACTAGCAGTGCATAAATGATATCATAAAATATATAATTGTTCGAAGATGGGTCATATGATCCCTTATGATAGAAATTCAGTACGTTTAGTATTATTAACAAACAAAATTAGGATAAGAACAGTACTAGCATAAATAGAAAAGTCAAAGTAAAGAATATTTGATCATTATGTTCATTTATTATATTTTCAAGGTTTACTAAAAATCATTCTGTCCCTTTAGCGTTCTCTCATTGAACTTATGATGGAATAGAATAGAATAGAAGGAAGAAAGGAAGGAATAAAGGAAGGAAGGAAGGAAGGAAGGAAGGAAAGAACGATTGTGGTACGTCGTCTAGGTCGTACGTTATGCTCGAGGGGAACCGCTTCTCAGTGTCCTCTGGTAGGCGTGTCAGAATTGGGAGATGATTTATTCTTTGCGAAGCGGGTAACTGCCGAGATCGTCGACTAAACGACCACGGTCTTTCGTGTATTAACCGTAATGCACTCTGCTTCGCCATTGTGTACACTCAATACCAGAGTTCTCTATACCTAGTAGAACATTTTCCTATAGAAACAACTTTCGACTTATTTCTTTCTCGGATCCCTCAACGACTCCTTCCTTCCTTCATTCGAAAATATTTTCAGTTACTTTTTTAGAATTTATCTTACCCTAAGATTTATACAACAACCGTTTTTTATAATCTTATCGCACACACTGAAACTTTACAAATTATTTTCTACGATTATAAAATATTCCGATGAATCAATTATATATTTGAAATTAATTAAATTTTAAATGGATAATTAGAGGATAGGATTAGAAAAACAAGAGTATCTACTATTTGTACACCTTTCTTTTGATATTCAATTTACCTAATAGATATTTCGATTATAGGAACAACTTTTTGGTTAAACTAGTATTGGATATACTTAATACCAATTTAACTAGTGAACTTTTTCTTAGGAACAGTTAATATTGATAAACTATCAAAGTAAACGTTTTCTTATGAACAACATTTTGTTTGAACAGTTACCGATACATTAAATAAACGATTTATACATTAGTATGAGAAAAACCTAAATCTTATTATTCAAATTCTAATAAACCATTTGTTAAATTAGCCAAATGTTAAGTGGAAAATTAGTAGGATTAAAAAAAAAATGAGGAGATTTACTATTCGTACGCCCTTTCTTTGATACGTGATGTATATACATATATATATATATATGTGTGTGTGAGAGAGAAAGGAAAGGTTTTTGTGTCGTTTTAGGTTCGAGACGGCATATGGGGTCACGCCCACGAGGTGCTGCTGTTCTCGACCGACAAATTTTCACATTGCTGCATCCCGTCCCCCTTCTCTTCTCTTCTCCTCTCCTCTCCTCTCTTCTTTTCAAAAGCAAACCTTATAGCACGCGCCGTAGTAACACTATAACAACAGCCTGCGAAAATGCTAGTCCGCAACCCTGCGGTGTTATCCCGATAATTTCCAACGACGAGGTGATCCCGTGGGAGCCTAACGTTTAACCTTCGACTTAGAAAAGTTGACAAAAGGTTTAGGAAGACGATTCGATGCGACAATATACACGCACATACACACACATACACATTGCATTTGATGCGATCAATTTGTCAAAACAATCTTCGTTTCTATCCAGATTATACTGCACCTTTCTTCTTCAATTAATAATAATAATAATAATTATATTAATAATATCGAGTTATATTATTGATTTGAAATAAATGAATTTAGATTTATTATTCATAGATCATTGATCAACCATTCAACACGTCCATTCTTTCTTAATCGTTCTTTTCATTTTTTTTTCTTTCTCTTTTTTAATGGGTCACAAATTTTGGGAATATATATATATATATATATATATATATATATGAAAAAAAAAGAAAACAAGTAAAATAAATAAATGCATAATTACAATGATTATATCGTATGATATTATTCGCACATTTTTATTGCCCTCATTGATACATACACAAAGTATGCTAAAACGGTACGTACGTACGTATCTATGCGTGCCCGGTTCATCAGAACAATGAACTAAAATTATTTTTAGAATTATCAAATTTTTCTTCAAATTGATTTGTGACAAAAAAAAAAAAGAAAAAAACAGAGAAAATAAAAATCAAATTAAATAGGGGGGAAAAAAATGCGAAAAAATATTGTAAAATCAATTGCGTTTATAGTTTTCATTTAGTTCTTATTCTTTTGATTTATGATTTAGTCCATTGTTATAATTAACAGGCAAGAAACGTATATATGTGTGATACAATATACGTATACATATATACATTAATATATATATATGTATACGTATATGTGTATATACGTAGGAAAGAGAGTACGTTGTGTCGCTTAACGTTTTGCGAGACAACCGGTATAATACAGCTGCGATAATCACACGGCAAATCGATACAATATCACCGTGTAACTTAGTAGAGAATGCGATAGGGTAAAACCGTGCCTAACGTAAATTATCTATAATATGCATGACCGATGTATATACAATACGATCCTAGAGATACACGCGCGCGCGTTTCTATTTACAGCTTTCGATTCTTATGTTTATTTAAAAACGCCACCGCCATCATCATCATCATCATCAACAGCAACCAACACTACTAACACTATCACCATCACCACACCACACCACCACTACCACCATTAACACCACTGATGGCTAACGTTCAGTTCGTTGTTTTCGCTTTTTATTTTTTTCTTTTAGCATAATTTTTTTATTTGTTCATCATTCTCCTACGACTCGCACGCATCTTTTGTTCTTTCTTTTATTTTGTATTTTATATATGTATGTATGTGTTCGTTTAGGTGTTGCAATAGATTCTCTTTTTCGTTAGGATATTACCGGATTAATTTATTTGAATAAAACGAACTTTAGATTATAAATCTAAATAGAAACAATAAAGATAAAATCGAATTATCAGACTCACGTTTGTTAAAATTAAATATACTTAACCCTAGGATAAAATAAATCAAAATTTTTCATTTCATTGTGACGGAATATTGTAATAAAAAATATATATATTTAATCACACATTTCGATTAATTAATCAACGTTGCAAATCTTCAATAAATATTTCACACAAATATGCTCTTTAATAATAATTGTCGCAGAATAATTATCCAGGGTTAAATATTACGTTAACGAATCTCAACTAAAAGGAATGTATGGACAGAATAATTATTGATGATAAAATAAAATAAAATAAAATAAAATAAAAGAAATAATATCGCGAATTTCGAGCGTTGACTACCTTCCGGCCGAATTGAGTCCATCCCGATGAGGTGGCACGGTGAAGGCTCTTAATCCGACTCCCACGCCAATCCCAACGCCTACAGGTAAAGGTGAACTTTGCAATTGACTTGATACGTTCATCGAGGAGTTCACCAAACCCATGGCGGTGTCGGTTACGAGAATTGACGAGGAGGAGGAGGAGGGGGTGGCGGTTGAGGAGGAGACGGGGGAGGGAGAAGTTGCATCAACGTCGTTGACCGTTGCAATCGTAGGACCTAAATTAGATGTTGCATTTGTCGTAGCAGTGGAACTCGTTGTCGTTGTTCTAACACGTCCAGGTCTGGCACATTTTTCCAAATGATGATGATGCGATCTTACAGCTAATCTACTAACATGAACCGGTATTGGTACGACTATTCTCGTACCGTTTCCGGTATGCTGTCCGGTATTACCACCATGACGAGTACCACCAACACCACCAACCGTTGACATTGACGATGCATTAGAACCGATACCACCATTTCCATTTAATCCAGCCTTAACTCTCTTCCATTTTGCTCGACGATTTTGAAACCATATTTTAACTTGTACCTCGGACAATTTCAACGCGTGCGCTATATGGGATCTCTCGGTTAAACTTAAATATTTTTTAGCATGAAATTCTCTTTCCAATTCCAACAATTGTTCCGACGTGAATGCAGTTCTTCTACGACGAGCTTTGTTACCCGACGAATTTGACGACGAATGTCCGCGTCCACTTTCGTTACCTTGGCCATTATTAGGCGAACCGTTGTTTCTGTTACCGTTTACGGATCCGACGGTAGCCGAATCCAATCCTTCACCAATACCATTACTCGTTCCACCACCTTCGTCCTCGCTTTCCGCCGATACTCGACCATTTTCTGATCCTAAATCGAAACAAATTGAACAATTATTATTCTTTACTATCTTTTTTGTTATTCATTGTTTTTTTTTTTTTATGATAGAATATAAATATGTGTGTTGTATAGAAATTCATATTGCAATTAAACAAAGTTCACATTTATTATCGTAGAATTATTTCATTTATTTATAAAAATATTTGGAGAAATGTGTAGAGATATATATTTGCAACTTAATATATTATCTTTGTTAATAAAAAGAAAAATTGTTCTTTCCTTTTTGTAATATCAACGTTTAACTCAACTCTTATCGTAATTTGATCAAACGTCATACAACCCATGATACGAATTCTCGAAAAAGTTCTCTGTTATTAAGTAATTACGTTATTATGTTATAGCCAAGTTGCACTAGCAATACGAACGAATGATCACACAGTTATAGTTAGCTACGATCGACCACGTTCCAAGGCTTTTTTTTTATAGTTTTTTTTTCTTTTCCTTTCCTTTCCTTCTGTCTTTTCATTACATTTCCGTCCTTCCTCCCCTTTCCCCTAGTCTCGCAAATTTTACTTAAACTTAAACTATTTTTAATGAATACCGAAAAAGTTGAGTCCAATTTGCAAGGATAAAAAAAATTTTTACACAATACTTCGTTTGTAAGTTTGAGAAGCCAAAAAAAAAAAAGAAAAAGAAATAAGTATAAAATATTCTACAAACAACGAGACAACGTAAAACATTGACGATTACTTCTGTATTTTGATATATACATTTGTTAGAAAAAAAAAACAAAAAAAACAATCTTATTAATAATATATTCATAGAAAAATAATAATAATAATAATAATAATAAAAAGGATAACGTCATAGTACACCGATATAAACAAATAATTATTACAAATATTGCATCGTCAATCGAATTTTCTTTTCTCCTCTTCCAACCCCCCATTCCACCAAATTAAATTATCATTAATAATAAGATATTATTATTCTTCAATATTACAAGTGAAAAGAAAAAAAATAAGAAAAAGCAACGTTAATCTATAGATGTACTTCTTGTTTTCTTATTTCCTTCCGCTACCCTCCCCGATCAGAATGCAATGAGAACTTGTGTACGTTTTTTCCTTCTCCTTGGTTATTATTATATTTTCTTTTCTTTTTTTTTTTTTTTATTTCCCCTTGTTTTCGAGCCGACCTGAACGAGTGAGCAGCAGTACCAGGTTTAAGTTAGAGTTTGATGCACCCAAGAAAGTACGCGCGCGCGCGTGCCTTCATTTATTCAAAGACTTTCGATTGAATCGCGAAGCAAAACGCTTCCGCGAGAAACTCTTATGAGAATTCTCGTGAACGTTCATACGGTTTCATATACGTACGTTTCATATCAACGTTTATTCATTCGTTCATTCGTTCATTCGTTCGTTCATTCGTTCGAGAAGAAACGAAGTAGGAGTCCCTTGAAAGTATCGGCCCGAACAGCAAGCAACTTTTCTCAGCACATCTGTTCTGTTGTCCCCTGACAGTCTTTACACTTGAAGAGAAATCGATTCCCTCCTCCCTCCTCCTCCTCATCTCCTCCCCACCTCCCCTACACCTACCCCTACCCCCTTTCAAGCCCTCTTATAAAAGGGAAGAAGATATTCCAAGTTTTTCATTTTTTTTTCTTGTCTTTTGACTACTACTACTAAACTTTATCGAATCGTGCATCGTTTGTGCATCTTACAATTCCTTATGCACCCATATCATATACGATCGTAAAGTAGATTCCTTGTTTTTAATCTGATTAATATATAATGTCTTATAAATGTGTTAATATATTATTTATGCGGGATCAAATGTTTCGTTCAATTGTTTTTATATACGAGAATTTTTGTTGTATATGTATGTACGCGTATATGAATCCGTTCATTGCACAAATCGATTAACTAAACTTTTTTTGTCAAATTTTCAATTTAAGTAGTAAAGGTATTTGGTATAATCATCAATTTTTGTATATTTATATAAATGTTATATCAAACATCAAAAAAGTTTAACACTATTTAAACAACAATATTTTTGTTGCCCACCGAATAATAAATAATTCATTTCAGAGATCATTTTGATTAACTTTGTACACTAATGGAAATCATTGCAGTAATGCAACTCAAATGCACTAGCAAGCCCTTTTTTTCTTTCTTCTACAACATTTATTTTTGAATTTATATTATAGAAGGAATTTTAAAAACTAATGCACATTATTTCTTTACATTTCCTATATTATATATGTGTGTGTGAAATTTTGTAAATGATAGTTGGTTTTCCATCGTGTGCTTTTTATTTTAACACCAAAGTATAAAAAAACAAGCAAGTTTTTCTTACAAAAAAATACGTAGAGATTCGTTTACAAGATCGATCATTTGTTGATCAGGAAAAAATAATATTTTTTTTAATACACAATCAATGTAGAATTAAATTGATAGGATAATCTCATCGTTCAAAATCTAATTATGTTTATCCCTATTTCTACATTTACGTACGAATATATTATAGTTTATTTTTTTATAACCAATAGAGACTTAAATTGTCTATTAATTACCAGTGTTTTTCTTTATAGAAATATAAATCTAACTTAGGATCATTATTGATGGATGAAAGGGTAATTTCAAATCTGTGTCAAACGGTTGAGATCACTGTGTCAACTAAATTTATAAATAGACACTTAAACGAATCTCTATTAAAGCAATTCGTTAGTTTGATTTTTTTTTTTAAAAGTTAATTATAACATTCAAACAACGATCTTCTCTTTTCAAATAACAAAACGATTTTCTTTAAACATACATTAGATTAATATTTAATTAAAGAATCTAATTGGATAGGACACCTAGATTTTCTATTTCTTTTTTTCTTCTATCTCTCTCTCTCTCTAATTTAAAACAATTTTAAGAATCTACAAGAGAGATCACAAGTGATTTAATTAATATTTAAAAAGAAAACACAATATATTATATATTCAATAATCCCAATGAACTATTTCTTTATTCCTAATTTTAAAACAATTTTATCTGCGGGATTTAATAAATGAATTAATTAATATTAAACAAAAAATAAAAACAATTATATATTTATATATTATATTATATATTATTATTATTATATATTATAACAATGAACGTTTATATATTATATTATATCATTTATTTACTATATTAAACGTTTATTTATTATATTATATTATATTAATCATTTGATATAAAAATTCTTCATATTATATTGTGTGTGTATTATATAATAATCTTTAATCTTACATTTTAAATTGAAATAAAATAGAGACAGAGATAGAGATATAGATAGAGATAGAGATAGAAAACTGAGCTCGATGTTTCGATGAAAAACGATCGTTGAAGTGGGATCGAAACGCGATTTGGCATATCGCCAGGTTTTCACTTAGTAGACGGCACCCTGTTGGGAACGTGTTCTTCACGACGTATGCGCCAGTATGCTTAAAATGAGTAAGTGAGAAAGAGAGAGAGAAAGAGAGAGAATAAGAAAAAGATAAAGATAAAAGAAAAGAAAAAAAAAAAGAAAAAAGAAGCCAAAGAGAAAGATAGAAAGAGGATTTGCTTTGCAAAGTCCAAAGTATCCAGATTCCAAGCATGCTTTTCACCCAAATAGCATTAACAGTTTCCTGGAAATACTGAAGCATTTAAGTAATTTTTTACTATAAGAATAAGCCAAAGAAAGAGAGAGTAGGGGAGTATTGTGTGTGTGTGTGTGTGTGTGTGTGAGTTTAAGTATAATATAAAAGTATATTTATTTAGGTTAAACGTTTGCAGTTTTGAAAAAATGCATGTTGTTCGTTTCCAATGATTTGTATAATACAAATTGTTTTTTCTTTTTTTTTCATTTTTTGTCATTGTTGTTCATCGATTAACGATATTACTATTTAAGAATTTTCGAAGATGAAATTTTATGCATCGGTATGTATTATGGTATTCGAATATGTGTAATCGTAATTCAGTATCTTTTTACTGTCTATACTGTTACTGTAAAAGTAAATTCTATACTTTTTCTTTTTGATCAATTGATTCTTTATGAAAAATTTGTTTAACGATTGCAATGATTTATACACGCGTTTAACTTTTATTGAAATTATTATTATTATTATTATTCATTTAATATTTCACTGTTTTATAATTCATTTAAGATATTTTTTTAGATACATCGTTTCATCGATATCCGGTTTTATTATTATTATTATTATTATATATTTTATATCAAATTATTTTAAATAATTTTAATATCTATTAAAAACATTGATTATTCAAAAATAAATATATTATATATAAATATATATATTTAAAATATTTTTATCTGTACGAACCTTCTAAGATATTGAATATATTAGAAAGGGTTAGCAAAAAAAAAAAAAAAGAGAAGCAGAGTTAAATGAACTTTCTATAATTTGCTTTATCGATGATAATGATGTAACGATATTAATAATAATAATAATAATAATAATAAATCAATCGATATAAAAAAAGTAATATAGTCGTGTCATAAATACAAGAAACGATACGTGCAAAATATAACCATATAACAAACTTTCTCTATACATATATACACACATACACATATATTCACATAGATATATTATACATCTATCGATTGGATGAACTCATCAAAGTAACCTGTCGATGTTATAATTTCCTATAGAATATCGTTTATATTATAGATTTATTTGAAAATCGTGGAAAACGTTAAGGAAATTGCCAAACGGAAATGGAATAAATTCGATTGTAAATTATTTTCCTAATATGAAATAATGTGTGAGAAATAAAAAAAAAGAAAAATAGAACAAAATATAAAGAGAAAGAAAGAAAAAAAGGGAACAGAAAAATAGAGATGAAAGTAATAAAAAAAAAACAACGTGAATATAATTGTCGAATTATTTAATGAAGAAAAAAAAAAGAAAAAATCTGAAAAAAAAAGAACGGAAATACACGTGTAATAATTTTTCAATAATAAAAACGAATCATCGTTTTCGTGTGTCCTTTATCGATCGAAAATTAATTCGCGATCCTGTGGTCATTTCCAAGTGAAACGTAATACAAAGGGGGTGGTGGTGGAAATAGGGATGAAGAAGCAAAGAATAAAGATCGCAGGGGGAGTAAGGTGGGGGTGGGGAAGAGGTCCTGTGGTCTGAGACATTTTTTTTTTCTTTTCTGTAGTTTTTTTTCTTTTTGGCTACAAACATAGTCGAATCTTGCCGACGGATCCTCCCATATCGTGTAGTTGGTTAGATGCAGGGTCCACCGGTGGTTGGCAATGAATAAGGAAAAGTCCTAGCGTCGTTTGGAAACTGCGGTAAAAGCGAAAAACTTTGGGGGAAGGAGGGGTGGTGGGTGGGTGGTGGTGGTGGTTGGTTCTTTGCGAAGTAGTATGCGTCAGTTAGTATGGTTGAGTATAGAAAATCCAGATCGAAGAGAAAGGGGGGGATGAATTTGTCCGAATCTAATAAAAAAATGTATGCGTGTATGCGTGTGTGTGTGTGTATGAGAGAAATAGAAATATAATTGGAGTTGATTTTCGTTTAGAAATTTTATGCACTAAGAATGAGGGATGGAAATATATTTTTAAAAATCGGTCAAAGTATAATAATATCTAATAATAATAATAATAATGATGGTGATGATGATGATGGTTATGATGGTATAGAATAATTATGATTGAATTTAAAACGACTCGAGATCAAAATGTTTGATTAATATTGGTGTTTGGTATTATGCTTTTTTTATTCTTATTTTGGTCTTTCTTTCTTTTTTTTTTTTTTTAGTAAAACATGAAAGAACATTGTCGATTGGTTTGTCGATGTTATATTGAGATACGATCTCTTTTGTATCTATTATTTATTTACAAATATTTATCGAATATTTATTAGTTTAATAAATTGGCAGGAAATTTGGAGAAGTTTTATTTGACACTATGAGTATTTTAAGTTTTATTACTTATCAAAGTGATATAGGTATAAAATTTAATGAGTTTTGTGTTATACCGAATGCAAAAAAAAAGAAAGAAAAAAATAGGATGAACAATTTAACGAAACATTTGATTTATTGATACGTAAAAAGGGAACTTTGTTATACTGACAGTTTTCTTTTTAGAATATCATTTGAACAATATATGAGTATTTCAAGAAAACTTTGACAACAAATTTGAACAACGTTATAATTAATATAATGCATTAATTTAAATGAATTTATTGTTACACGTAAATAGCAACTTCGTTGTAATAAAATAATTCCTGATAATTTTCATTTTACAATATCTCATAATACTAATATCAAAATATACATTTAAAGAAAACTTTGTTAACAAAATTGAACAACGTTATAATTAATATAATGCATTAATTTAAATGAATTTAATAATACACGTAAATAGCAACTCTTCGTGATATAATAAAATAAATCCTAATAATTTTATTTGTTTTTTAAAAATATCATTATACATAACAATATCAAAATATTTCAATAAAACATCGACAATATAATTAAAAACAAATTAAACAAAGATATATCGTTAATAATAAATTATACCAATAATTCAATCTTATTTATTATAATAATTAACATCGAACAAATATTATTTACAAGTGAGAAAAAAAAAGAAAAAAACAATTTAAATTAATATTAGAAAGAGTAACTACTACTACCGTGACCTAATTCGAGAATATCATTTGGTCGATCGACGAAAGTGCCGGCATCAGAGGAAATGGGGGATGGGGAAGAAGATGGGGATGGGGTTGAGGGGTGGGGGGTGGTTAATTATATTTAAGAGAGAGAGAAAGAGATAGAAAGAGGGGGGGGGGGGTGTTGCCAGATATAGCACGACTCGCGGTCGATCAACAAAACAGTTCAAAAAAAAAAAAAAAAGAGAGAGAGAGACAGAGAGAGAGAGAGAGAGAGAGAGAGAGACCTGAACACCGAGAGGAAGACACCGGAAGCAATTATCGGGATCGTCGAAGGAAGTCGCGTGCGCAAGACGACGACCAATAGAAATAAATGGTGATGGTGATGGTAATGGTGGTGGTGGTGGTGATGTTGCCTGAGTATTTCTGGATGCGACATGAAATTTAAATCAGGATTTTATTAACGTTCCTTCGGCCAAGCCAGTTTTGTTTCGTCTGACGTTTTCTTATATGCATCTTCGTATCAATAAGAGACAAGAATTACAGAATGGGGTGATTAGTGGTAGGGGTACGGGGTTTGGGGTGAGGGAAGAAATGATTGAGGATACGATGCAATATTTATTTACTTATCGATTTTTTTATATTAAAAGCTCTACTACGTAAATACACACACACACATATATACGGTTATAATTTTTCTTTGTATCGATGATTTCATTAACTTTCATTACGTTTTTTCAAGCTAATTAACGAATGAATAAATTGTTTAAACGATAATCGATTCTATTCGTTTCATCAGTTTCGAATCATCGTCGTCATCCCCCATCCACCCTCCTTCTTCTGTTTTTATTTTTTTTTCGTAGTCGTTGTCCACGACACCATTCAATGGGAATCAAATAATTAATATCGGTAAACGATAAAAGATACTCTAGTAATAATCCTTAGTCGTCGTATTAGTAGTTTTCTATTTAAATATAACATGATAATGATATTTCGTTCGTTTGTATGGTTACGAGAAGAATTTTTTTAGAATTTTCTTTCTACCCTCCAATTTTTTTTGTTTTTATTTTTCTCGCTGTGTAACATTTGAATGGGGAGGGTAATCGTTTTTCTAATAAATTAAAAAATAATGAAACATTATATCGAGAAAACGTTTAACGATGATAATAATAATCGTATAGACAAATGGTGTCAAATGTTTATTAAAAATGTGTGTTTTATCTACGATTTCATTTGCATTTAGAATTTTTCGTTGGATGATGATGTTTATTTCGAATGATTTTTAATTAATCTCCTTTGATGATAATTAATAAATTTATATAGCTATTGGACGAAACAAAAAATTATTCGATTAATCGTTTAAATTACTTTTGTAACGAGCACATCAACGTTAACGAGTGATAATATTTTTGTTCTTTTTTTCTTTTTGCATTTCATTTAATTTAATTTTATTTCATTTCGTTTCGTTTCGTTTCGTTTTTTTTTTATTCATTTTATTTTTATTACGTCCAAGAGTGTTTCATGTTTCATTATTCATCGAGATAATCCCTTCTTTAATTCATACATTGTTTGCGTTTGAAAGCCGCATCGAATGAATAACTCTTTCAACGCTTCGTCGAGCACTCCGTGTTCATAATATTGATCGAGAATATACAACGATGATCCCGTATCTTCCCGTTCTTTATCAAATTGTTTTCTAATCGAATATCCCACGTTTAATTGTAAACCCGATCTGGGACATCGATTTTAAATCGATTCATTTTTACACGTATTTTTTCTCATCAAATGGTCTCCCGCACAAAATTGATTTCACGTTTCTCGTGTTAATCGAACAATTGTAACGGGGGTGATGGGGTTGGTGGGACAGGGGGGCTGCAGGAAAAGATAATTATTTTTCTTATTATCTGTGTGTCTCGTTACACTTTTATTCTAGTCTTCTTGTTGTTTTTTTTTTCGTTTCTTTTTTGTTAATTCTTCAAACGTGTTACAAATATCAAATACTTTCCCCGAATTTTCCGTGCTTGCATACGTGATTAACGGATCGATTACCAACCATGCATAATTGCATTCGTCGTCTTCAACGTCAGAATGCCGTTGTAAATCCTTAATGAGCCATTCCAAAAAAAAAAAGTCGTCCGTTTTGCATACCAAAAAGAAATAATTATAAGAAATAATATTTTATTTTTTTCCCGACCCCTACTTGACCCCCACTGGCTTTTGTTCGTTCGATACAAAAAAAGAAATGCAATGCAAATTATGAAATTAATGAGATAGATTAATTAATTGTCTAGAATTTAAAGGTCATCATATTATGATTCGTTTTATACGTCAAAAAATAATACGTCATACAATAATATCAAATTTAGATTAGAACAGTATTTATAATGAATGTGATACAATCATTTTTTGTTATTATCGTCATCGCGAACGCAAGACTTTGTTTGTTCCTCCCCTTGTGTCTTGCATACCAATGCAATCGAAACTAAATAATATTTCATTTCTTCCTCGTCGAATGATTCAAACAACAGTGCAATTAAGGAGGGATATTAATTTAAAAGAATGAATTTAAAGTTATATACTTGTTAACAATTTTTTTAATACATCTCAATAATCCAATTTTTGGTGAAACATTTTAAGCAGAGAAAAGTGACAAATGGTTAGACAATTTAATAATGGCATTTTGAACGTATTCAAAATACTTCGTGCAATTGTCTCGTTAATGATGACAAATTTGGAAAGAAAGAAAAGTATTAATAAATGAATTGTTTAACATTAAACCTACCGACACTTCATATATCGTGAGTGTTCGTAAAAAAAAATCTTACATTTTAATATATAATAAAATTCTAACCAATTGAATATATATACTGAATAATATATAACTTAATTTTATTTAGAAATGAATAATGTACATTTTATTTTACGTATTTTCATTGAATTTTGTATAAATTACATAAAGTGTTGATTAGAACCACGAGTGTTAGGTTTAGTGTTAAATAAATTCAAGTATTTGGCTAATTTATTTTTGAATATTGAGTTTTGAACAAAAAAATTAATTTGAGAGAGAGAGAGAGAGAGTAGTCTCGTCATTATCGTCGTAACGAACGCAAGACTTCGTTCACTGTGTGTCATAAATGACCGATGACAATTTCCCCGAAGTCATTTCGTCGTGCATACAAAATTAAGTTGGTCGGCGGTACATCAATAAAAAGTGACCGACCACGAATAAAAGAGCGCGGATACCGTCGATCGTTGATTCGGGCCCCGGTACCTTCGGAAATACGTGATCAGTGATCCCACGCGCTATAATCTTTTGTGAGTTTCGAATTTCGAACCACCTTATATACATATCTTTCTTCAATTCATCCAAATATACTAAACATTTTCAATACTATTACTTTTTCCGAGAATTATTTCGATTACCACGTAATTTGTGACCGTTTCAATAAATTATATTAATTATTATACATTTACTAATATTATTTATCTTTGAAAAATATCATCACGAATTTTTATTCCGATCTATCTAATGGTTAATATATATATGTGTGTTTGTTTATATAATATTTCAATGAAACTCTAAGTATATCGTATATTATATATACTTTAATTATTTCCAAAAATATTAATTATTATATATTTACAAGTATTATTTATCTTTGAAAAATATCATCATGAATTTTTATTCTGATCTATCTAATGGTTAATACATATATGTGTGTTTGTTAATATAATATTTCAATGAAACTCTAAGTACATCGTATATTATATATACTTTAATTATTTCCAAAAATATTAATTATTATATATTTACAAGTATTATTTATCTTTGAAAAATATGATCACGAATTTTTATCCCGACCTATCTAATGATAATTACATACTTATATGTATTTATATGTTAGTTTATAAATAATATATTTCAATGAAACTCTAAGTATTTCGTATATTATATATACTTTAATTATTTCCAAAAATATTAATTATTATATATTTACAAGTATCATATTTATCTTTGAAAAATATCATCACGAATTTTTATTCCGATTTATCTAATGATTAATACACCTACTTATATGTTTGTCCGTTAATAAATAATATTCTATCGTATATTAACTTTCCAAATATAATTTCATTGAAAATAGTTATCGTAGAATATCCTAATCGTTGAATTTAAATTTTTAAACATTACAAATTGGCACGAATTTTCTAGACGATCCCTATGTGAACTAATTCTCACTAGATTGTTAAATATATTATCTATTTTTAAGATGCTCAATTATTCATAATTTATCCAATTATCAATATTTTGATATTTCAATGAAACTCTAAGTATCATATTACTATATATAAAGGTATATACCTAATTACGTTCGATTCGGTTGCGTTTTTTTATCAGGAATCGATGAAAAATTTAAGAGGGGCGTAAAGAGGGGTGGTTTAAGAAGGAACCGAGTTCGAGATTTGGGTCACGATTCTATTCGAGTAAACGAATGATTTTTTTATCAAGATAAAGAGAGAGAAACTCGTCTTGTTCTAACTTGATATGAATTTCTATCTCCCTTTCTTTCTTTCTTTCTTCCTATTCAAGACATTTCACTCAATAATCCGTTCACGAAGATATCATCCAGCATTAAATTTGGTTCATAACGTTGATTAACAACGAGAGTTTGCTAATTCTACCTCTCCCCATCCCTCCCACCCCAGCCATTCGATTCGATTCGTGGAAAAATATTACCAAGTATTTTTATTCCCTAATAGTTACATTTTTAAATGTTCCCCTCATTGTGAAAATAATATATATATGTGTGTGTGTGTGTGTGTAAATTAAAGAAAGATTTTTATTATTACTCGGTACTTTCTTATTTAAATTGTCGGTAGATAAATGTGAAAGGGGGAAGGAGGGGGTGGCGAGAGGTTAACGGTAAAAACTTATAGATAAAATCCCGGGGTTGTGGGAAATAAATTTGAAGCTTTTTTTTTTCTTATTTTTTTTTTAAGTGAAATACTAAATGACGATGTGGTGGTCAAACGAAAAAAGAATTGGTGACCGGCAACGGTAGAAGGGGGAGTAGGGGGGGAGAAAAGACATGCTCCTCCTTCCTCCTCCCCTCTTCTCTTACCCAGCTACCCCCCACCCCCTCACCCCTCACGTGTGTTTGATTTCGCGAAATGCGAGAAATCGCATCGGATTAACGAGCGTTTACGAATTCCATGAACGTATCTTCTACGATGCGGTACCATACGATCGAATCGGCCGGCAAAGGGAACGAGATACATGGTTGCGTGCATAAATTATTTTATCGTGAAGCCTCTTATAAAGCTTGCGGGGTCGCGTATACCTAAATACATACGCTCACGCGTGTGATAATACGGTACTCGATGAATCCTGGCCGAATTTCAAATGACATTCCACGAAAAAGAAGTAACAACGATTTGTTTTCTTTTTTTTTTTTGGTGATTTTTTTGGTCTTATTTTTAGTATATTATTTTAAATCATCGATTTAATAATAATTTTAGAACACAGGGTTTTTATTTTCTTATTTTTTTTTCCTCGAACGCGACGTTTACGGCGTTTTTATTTTACGGGATTGAAAAATCATTAAACGCGTTTGTTTTTCTTTGTCCATTGTCGTTTAATTTATTATTATTTAATTAATAAAATATATAAATGTGTGAAGTATAGGTATGTAAGTTGAAAATAAATGTGTTAAAATTTTTGTTAAAAATTCTAAATCAATGATTGAGAATTAATATCGGGTGTGTACACTTTGATCGGTTCGTAACAAATAATATCTGTGTTGTTAAAACATAATAATATAATATAACGAAACTCACCTAATCTAGATTTGGAGAGATCATGAACAGGAGATGGTGGTGAATCTATGCTACCATCATCGTCGCTGTCCGTGAAACTGGTCGATCCACGTTGATTGATAGATCGATGAAATGCATTTGGATAAGCAGCACCCTGAAGATGATTGTTAGAACCGACACCCAAATGTTGAGTTAATCGATTTTGATGCAAATCCTGATGAGACGGATAACTAACTGAGGAATGTGGTGGTAACATTGGGACACCGGAAGCAGTGCCGCCGCCACCGCCATACATTCGCATGGGTAGCCAAGCCCCGTATAAACTCAACGGTACACCGAAACCTAAAAATGCAACGACGGATTCCCCCTTTTAATCGTTTCATTATGATACTTCATTTCAAATTAATAACACGCGTTGACTGAACCCCACACCTTACCCCCATCCCTAAGAAAAGTTTTAATATGTTTAGCTATGGGGGGAGGGGGTCGAGGTAATGGGGGAGTGGGTGGGGTGGTCACAATTTTAAGAATATCGTGTAAAATCATTTGAAAAGTTTGATCATTGATAGACTACTGTAACAGTCAACGGTGTAGTTAAACAAAATTTCTTATCGTTTAATTATCAAACAAACAAACAATCAATCAATCAACCAACCTGATGGCAATGCAGTAGCAGCAGCAGCCGTCGCAAGATAATGCCGTTGATAAAGATATTCCCTTTCCCTTTCACTGTCCTCATCGTTAAAATGAATTTTATCATTTTTCGATATACCAATGTCACTCGCACAATTACCCCTTGCACCCGCGCAACTTCCTATTAGGCTCTCTATGGTGAACGGTTTTGGCGTTGGTCGTCGTGCGATTTTTGATTCGGCGATCGACGTTTCCAATTCGTCGCTCGCCGATCCAACATCCAATTCCGTTTCTTCGATATTCGTATCTACGTCCATGTTCGTATTTTTATTTAACTTTTTAATCTTTTACCTAATTAATATTCTCATCGTTATATATATATTTTTAATATCATTCAATAATTATCATTTGTCTTTTCAATCCATGAATTATCCTATCTCCATCACTAACTTTGATTGTTAATAATCTCGATAAATATACTTTTTTAAAACACACAATTCATACATATACATATATATATAAATCTTGTATTATTTTAGCACGGATTTGTAACAACAAAAAATGACACAACATAACTTTGATTGAACTTTGTCCATTGTTCTACTAATAATATCATTACACACATTGATTCATCATTCGATTTTTAATATCACATGGATCCAATTTAGACACACGGAGAGTTAATGAATGAGACAGAAAGCGAGAAAGAAAGAGAAAGAGAGAGATAGACATCACCAGTCCACGGGAATATTGAACGGAAAATGATAGAAGTATACATATACATATACATATACATATATCTGTAGATAATGATAGAAGTAAAGAGGTATAGTATCGAACATCGACCTTATCGAGCACGAGTCGACGGGTGACTGGCGAAGACTCGTCGGGCGCATTTTAATTCGTCTCTCCTCCCCCTTTCAGGCCCCTTCCCGCCCCCTGCCCCCGTTCCCATCCCTCGTCGCATTCCTCCCCTCGCGTGTGTGTCGTTCCTCGTTGTTCACAGTCGTCGTTGTCGTTGTCGTCGTCGTTGTCCCAACTTCTCATAAACGTTCCTGTGGCTTCAACCAGCAGCAGCAGCAACAGCAAACACTTATGCGAATGGTTATGGTGGTAGTGATGGTGGTGGTGGTGGTGGTGGTGGTGGGTCGTGGCGTTTAGTCGAGTTATTCCAACCTCGCTCAACCATTGGCCAATGCTACAGCCAACGAGGTTGTTTGGACGCCGCCTATTCGTGCCTATCCGCCATCTTGCTACTCTCTCACACTTTTCACGACCTTCTTCTACACAACAGTTCTCCGTCTCTGAAAACCTACCTCTTCTTCTAGGTGAATTCGATCCCCGTCAGTAAAGGGGAAAGTGGGGGGGGGGAGAAGGGGATGTTCCTATCCTATTTCTAATTCGATAATGTTAGATTGGTTTAATATATCTTATTTGGATATTATTTAATTTATTGGTTTTTTCAGAAATTATTTTCTTTTTATAAACAGCTGATCTTTCTTTAATGGTATCTTCTTCTTATTCTTATTCTTTTATAATAAGAATTTGTCGTTCGACGTAGTAAGTAGCTAATAGGAAACACGTTTAAGATCTTTCGCGAGTATGGGGATATAAAAATACACGGTTTGGAGGTTGTTGGGTGGGCTACATCGAGTCTGCTAACGCAACGTCGTGGTTCGTTAACGATGATCCTATCTCATATGTTACCGACGACATTACTCTCATCCCCCTACTATAACTTTTATAACGTTTATATTACTTACGCGTTCGATAAATTTAACACTTATTTTTACATTAATTATACTTGTAAATTGTTAATATGATTTATTTTCAATTGAAGTCTTCTTCCTTTTTTTTCTTTATCTTTTTGATTAATAACATTTGAAAAAAATGGTAAATATACTAACTATAATCCAGTCCTTCAGCTCGTTAGCTAGTTTTCAAGCCGAGTAATCGTTACATCAAGCTAATGGCGACGTTATTTCGATGCTCGTTAACGTGACGTGACTCTAATTGGGCTTAACCGAATCTAAAGTTAAACGAACGCGTCGTATGAAGGAGAGGGAGAGAGAGAGATAGAAGGAGAGAGACATCAGGCTGAGAATTTTCATGTTTAAACGTCACCATCACGTCTCTCTCTCTCTCTCTCTCTAATCTGACCGACTAAATAAAACGTTGAGAAGTAAATATATTAGTCGAAAAAAATCTTTCGAGATAATTATTATTTTCTAGTTGGAAAAATTATTCCAATAATTATTGTTACAAAATATGATATCAAATCAAATTGAAATGAAATACAATTGTACGAACATTTGCGTGATTCAATATTTCAATTTTTTCATAAATCGTTTAATTTCAAATGACCGCGAGAGTAATAGTATTTAATTTTGTAAATTTTATTTATAACATTAATCAAGGAAGATGAAAATAAATTGATGACTGGGATGGTCAGATTGATAGAATTGAATTATTTCGACGGCGTGTCTGTAAACTTAGAATGAAATGTTTTTTTTTTCTAAACGATATACTCGCGATTGAACGAATGAAAAAAGAAAATATTTGGGTAACAGGTGCACGCGTTTAAAGTGAACAAATTTGATCGAATCAAACCAAACGAAAAAAAATAAAACTATTGAAAAAAAATAACTATGAAATTAATGAAATGAATTGAAATAAATTTTCCGTTTTACTAAAAATCGAAATACTAAGGAATATATAGATAGGTAGAATTTGACTTCCGCGTACGGCGGATACTGTTTTACGAACTGTTACCAAAGAAAAGAGGATTTTACGGTGCGTGGAAATGTATCTTTTTGACTAAAGTAGGGAACTCAAACGTTTTGAGTAAAAACACTAACCGGAGTATGAAAACGGAAATGAAAATTCGTCGAGAGCAAGCGAGCGTTTCCTACCTATGGTCAAACTACCAGTTAACGGATTGTAAAATACAATATTCGTAAATAACCAAACTTGAGATTCGCCGAAAACTAGACCGAAACGGATTCGTTGCGTTTGTTCATCTAACCGTAACGTCCCTCTCTTTCACTCTCTTTCTCTCTTTCTTCCACCAAGAATCGAGATTTCAACAGAAGATCCTAATACTATTTTTAGATACATCCTTCTTCTTTCTTACTTATCTTTTTTTTTTCTTTTTTTTTGTTTCATCCCCCGTGTCTACGTTACTTGTACGAGAGACCCTTATGATTTACGTTTCGTGGCAAAGCGACATCGCATGTTTTATTCTAGTTCTCGTCGTACTGCATCCATAATATCAAAGTATAATAATCGATCATCCAACGATTTATATTTTGGCGTCATACCAAATCCTTATTTTATCATATATTTTCAATCTATTACCATCTAATTTTTCTAAAACGTTAGTTCAATCAATATCGATAATAATAAAATATATTGTTCGCGTAAAGAAAGATCTTCATTTTATATGAAATTAATTAACAATAAATAAAACCACAATTATATACGATAAATAAATCTTATACATTCAATCGATTTTATATAAATTCTTTCTAAAAACGAACAAGCTCATCATCGATAGAACAGACAAAAATAAAAAGAAAGATAAACACACATTCGAACAAATTTAAAAAATTGGATAATTATAATAAATTGTTCAATAAATTCATTTCGAAGTAGATAAATACGATGTATTTTTTTTCCACTCCTGCCAACCCTCTATATGTGAATAAATTTAACTTTATTAAATTTAAAAGATATTTAATAAGAAAAAGAGAAAAGAAAAAAAAAGAGGAACAAAATATTAGACTATTTCCATTTTTAAAGGGTTGACAAATCGATGATCATTCCTCATAACTTAAATTGTACACGATATCATCTACCTACCACCGTGGTACGTACGAATGCTCAGACGGCTTTAAATCTTCCTCCCCCTTTCTCTATCTCTCTCTCTCTTTCTCTCTCTTTCTCTCTTTCTTTCTCTAGGTCTCTCTTGAACTAAGTAAGTAAGTAAGTAAGTAAGTAAGTAAGCTAGCTAGCAAGCTAGCTAGCTGGTAAAATCCGCTTCTTTGTTTTTCGCGGCGGAGGCGTCCTTGCGCGACCCACAACGTGCGTCGTTACGCACGTGTGAACGGAAACGGTCTACTCTTAAACGGTTCGAGTCACCAAAGCCTCGCGATATGCTCAAAACGTTCAACGTTTTTTTTCTTTTCTTTTTAATTCCTTTTTTTTCTTTTTTTTTTTTTATCTTTTATTATGTTTTTTCGTGTCGTGTCGAGTCGAGGAACATCTTTTAATTGCCTGCTAGTGTTTCGTCGACCACAAGAAACGTGATATATTTATATATTATATATATATATATATGAATCTGTATGTAAAGTTTTGGTAAATATTTTTTATATTAAAGGAGTGAATAGATTTTAATGAAACTTATATTAAATTAAAGTACACTCTTTTGTCTACTCGTAGAATACCATATCGAGTTATAAATTTAGCACATAAAGTTAAGAAAATGTCAGAGAATGCAATGCTGTAAATTGTGCATCTTTGCAATTTTTTTGAAAAGTTCAAGTAAATATTTTTTATACTTTTAGCAAATGGATTTTAATGATTTTTATATTAAATTAAAGTGCACTCTTTTATCTACGCGTAGAATACATTTTGGAGTTATAAATTAATTCGCAAAGGTTCATAAAATGTCAGAGAATGCAATGCTGTAAATGATGCATCTTTGCAAATTTTTTGAAAAGTTCAGATAAATATTTTTAATACTTTTAGCAAATGGATTTTAATGATTTTTATATTAAATTAAAGATCACACTTTTAGCTACACGTAGAGTACCTTTTTGCGGTATAAAATAATCTGCAAAGGTACATAAAATGGCAAAGAATGCGATGCTGCAAAATTTTTTCCTACTTTGCCGTTTCTTTAAAATGTTTCGGCAAATATTTTTTATACTTTTTGCAAGCGGATCTTAATGATTTTTATATTAAAATAAAGTGCACTCTTTTAGCTACACGTAGAGTACAAATTTGTGTTATA
>JACGWG010000033.1:546759-559023 GCA_023678865.1 Polistes exclamans
TATAACACAAATTTGTACTCTACGTGTAGCTAAAAGAGTGCACTTTAATTTAATATAAGTTTTATTAAAATCTATTCACTCTTAGTATAAAAAATATTTGCCGAAACATTTTAATAAACCGGCAAAGTAGGAAAAAAACTGCAGCATCGCATTCTTTGCAATTTTATGAACCTTTCCAGATTGATTTATAACTCAAGTTTGTATTCTACGTTTAGATAAAAGATTGCACTTTAATTTAATATAAAAATCATTAAAATCCATTTGCTAAAAGTATAAAAAATATTTATCTGAACTTTTCAAAAAAATTGCAAAGTGGAACTATTTACAGCATTGCATTCTCTAACATTTTTTGAAGTTTACATGCTAAATTTATAACTCGATATGGTATTCTACGCATAGTCAAAAGAGTGTACTTCAAATTAATATGAGTTTCATTAAAATCTATTCACTTTTAGTTTAAAAAATATTTACCAAAACTTTTCAAAGAAATAGCAAAGTTGTACAATTTATAGCATTGCAATCAAGCAATATCAAACCATATCAAGTTATAAATTTAGCATGTAAAATTCAGAAAATGTTAGAGAATGCAATGCTATAAATAGTGCATCTTTGCAATTTTTTTGAAAAGTTCAAGTAAATATTTTTTATACTTTTAGTAAATAGATTTTAATGATTTTTATATTAAATTAAAGTGCACTCGATATTTTTATATTTCCGATCGATCAATATTAAAATTTCGAACGACATGTGTTATTCTTTTATGAACACAAAAAAAAAAACATAATAAAAAGTAGGATTTGCAAATCGAAGGGAAATAACACAGAGAGAGAGAGAGAGAGAGAGACACGCGTTTGCGTGACGTGGCAAGTGCGTGCAGCAAACTTACGAACATACGTACGTACGTACGTACATAGATACGAAAGTAAAGGAAGAAAAAGGAAGAAAAAGGAAAGAAGGAAGGAATGAACGGACGAAATCGATGGTTAGCAAATTGGTGGGCGTTGAAGAAAATGAGACGGCACGTTTACCGGCGCGTTTCTAATGGATTAGCCCAGGACTCCCTGCCTGCCCGTTTCTCTGTTGGTAGTTCCGGACAAATTATACACGACGGTTAAGAGGGACGTCCTGTGGCTTATCTATGCACCTACTACTACTACTACTACTACTATTACTATTACTATTACATATATAACGTGAATAGAAAGAGATAGATATACAGATAGATAGATAGGACTGTTCGCAAATGTATATGATTCGTGTTAGAAAGCTTACGCCTAAACTCGATTGGAATTATAAATGTGGTGGGATATATACAACTTCGTATCCCTTCTTTGGATTCCTTACTTCCTATAGAAACTTTTCCTTCCTTTTTTTTTCTTTTTCTTTTTCTTTTTCTTTTTCTTTTTGTTTCTTTTTTACTTTCTACTTTTTACTTTTTTCTTTTTTCCTTATGTTAGTATCTTTACAGTTACCATACTCGATCGAAAATTATTATCGAAAGGTGTACTACTACTACTACTACTACTACTACTACTACTATTACTATTATATCGATAAGTTGGGAATCAAAAGAAGAAGAAAATAACGATTCGCAAAGTCAAACGTATTACTCATTTAATATCAATAAAGGGTTACGATTTACTTTTATCCTTATAATCATACTATCTTTATGGAATCGTATACTTGCTATAATGTCTCTTTACTCTTAGAAGAAATTTGTGTAATCTTTTTTTATTTTTCTTCTAAAAGTATCGTTACGTTATTATGATACGATACTCGATTAAACAAAATGTTAATTTTAATTGTCATTATAGATTAGTGTAATATTTTTTTAATACTGTAAATCAATTTTTGATATATACATCTTATCGAGAAGATATTTATTTAAAAGAAAAATTGAAAATAATCAAGTAAATATATTTCGACACAGATAAACAATTTCTTGCAATTAGAAATATATTTTGAAATAAAAATAAAATAAAAATAAAATAATATAATTTGTTTAGTATTTTCTCTCGTCCAAAATTATAATTTTTAATGATTTTTTCAAACAAAAATTGCTTGATGAAATTGCTGTGTGTAATTTAGCATCATTCGCTGTTAATATGTTTATTGATAAAAATACAAAAACTTCAACTCAATCAAATTAAGTTCTAATTCTTTTCATGTCCAAGTTCCCTATGAAATTTTATCATTAAAAAATATTATTTGTGTTTTTTAATAATATTCATAGAAATTGTTCATAAATATACTAATAAAATTAATAATTCGTGAAAATAAGATTACATATGATACTCCCCGGTTGTCTATATATTTTTTTACTTGATTTTTTTTTGTCTTTCTCTCACTTTCTCTTTGTAAGAGTTAAAGGACACACATCGCCGCCTTCATTTCACGCGTAATCGAAAACACGTCCCGTTTCAGCCTCGTGCAGCCACGTTGCTCGACCTCGTATAACTTCGTCCCAAGATAGTTTAGCCCGTTTAGTTGTGTCTCGTACGATTAACTTGATTTAGGCAGGACGCCCGTTTAACGTCTTCAACGTTCCTCGATCCCAGCCTCCTATAAATTACCTCCCACTTTTTTTCATCTTTTTTTTTTATTTTTTTATTTTCTTTCCTTCTCTTTCCCGTTAATAGTTGTGTGACAAGTATATATATGTGCGTGCGTGTGTGTTGGCAATATTTACCTATCCTGTTTTTTGAAAAAAATAAAAGAAAAATATCTGAAATATATGAAAAGAACACGATGAATAATCAGATACGTGAAACAAATCTAGAAAATATAATATAAACTTCCGTTCGAAGATTTTACTTTCCTCCTACCCCTTTTTCTTTTACTTCTTCTTCTTTTTGAAAGAAAGAAAGAAAAAAAAAAGAATGCGAACACTTTGAAAAAACTATCCCTTTTAGATCTAGTATGAATAATTAATGGCGTTTTTCTTTCATATGTCTGATCTAACGAAGAAGTGTTTTTTTTTTTCGTTGCGACAATCCAAACAACGTAAGTTCAAATTAAACAGACACACACTGTTCATTTTATTATTAGGATTTGATATAATATTATATCAATTGAAAATACATCGACGATTGTTTTATTAAAATAATTCATTTAAGATTGAGAAGATTATATTTTAATTGTTCGTTTTTCTTTTCTCTTTTTTTACATTTCATCGTAATTATTTTTATATCGAATCATAATAATTTTAGTTTATATAGATTCTCGGTGTCGTACGTTTTAATAATGATACATTATCTTCTAGAGAAATTTATAAAGAATCAAATGTATTAGATTAATAAAATTCTAAATAAAAAAGAAAAAGAACATAATGTTATCGAAAGTTATCATGAAGTATCACAGTGGAGAGGAGGGTTTCTAAAATTTTTTTTATATAGAAAGATATTTATTTTAAGTATCATCGAGTTTCTTATAAATTTCATGGATTATTCAACGTAATTTATTTAAATAATGTAACATCTATTAGAAGAAAAAAAGAAACCTCAAAGTTTCGTAAATATTTTCGAGTCACGATTAAAATCAAAATACAACCCCCGTTGCTAGCCTCCCTCCCCCTCCCCCGCCTTCGCCGTATCTAATTGAAAAAATTATACAATTAAATCTCAAATAAAGAGAACAAGTATTACAAACTTATTAACTTATGAGACACGTGCGTTCGATGAAAAGAGTACAAAAGAATAAGAAAAAGAAAAAAGAAAAAATCCGTGAACGTTTACGACATCAAATGAAATGCGGCGCTTCGAGAAGGACGCACGTGTGTGGATTGAAGTCCTGACGTTCGTGTGACACGCGTGCGTGAACGTACACCTTGTTCTTGCTTGTATGATGTTGATGATGATGGGAATAATAGGGTGGGAGTAGGGTGGTAGTAAGGGAATTGATGAAGGGAAGGGAAAAGATACATAAGTTAGATATTTACTATAGAAAAGAATAAATAATTATACGTGTAAGTGTACGTGTATCATCATCATCATCATACAATTGTCCAATGATTCCAACACGTTTCTTCGATTCACGCATATCGATGATATACACTTACACAGAAGCATATCGAAAAGGAGATAGAATGATTGGAAAGAAGAACTGAAAGATGAAGTGGGGTTTGGATATGGTGAGGTTAGTGGGGAAAAGGGATTGACCCTCCCACCACCACCACCTTCTACCACCACCTTCTACCACCCCCCCTTTTAATGCGCTTTTAGTTAATTTTGTTTTTCTACTCTCGTAGTCGAAGTCGCACACACGTCTCGAGCGATATTGGGTGAACAGCCTTAACGCTGCGACGCATGGTAATCACAAATCCGATTGATTAGCCGACAAAGTCGTGCCGACAAATTAGAAGAATGCCATTTACCTTCTCTTTCTCTCTATCTCTATCTCTATCTATCTATCTATCTATCTCCCTCTGTTTCTCTTTAACTCTTTCATCTTTTTTTTTCCCCATCTTTTTCTTTCTCTCTTTCTTCACATCTTTTTCTCTTCCCCCTTTTTTTTTTTTTCGTCGAAGGCAAAACATGTACACTTCTTTCTGTACGAGTTGGTATCGTACAGAAGAAGAAGAAGAAGATGGAAAAGAAGAAGAGGAAGAAGAAGAAGAAGACCGAGGACGAGACGAAGATTATCTGGTACGAAGTTCGTTCCTGTTCACGAGACGAACGACGTCTGTCGGCTTGCTCCGTGCATCCGAATGCGCCAGTACTTTTTCTTTGAAGTTTTCCCGACCAACCGGCCAACCAAAGAACCGAACGAACCCCATATATCTCTCTTCTACGTGTGTCTCTTTCCACTTTGCCGATTGGAATGGAAGAAATAAAGAGAGTGAAGAAAAAGAAAAGCAATTACACGCACGCTCGATTATGATACCGATTTTTGTTGGTCTCTCTTTCTCTCTCTCTCTTTCTCTCTCTCTCTTTCTCTCTCTCTCTTTCTCTAGTTTATGAAAATGAATATAACCGCGACGATATTTTTTTTTTAAACAGCCCCTTTTTTTCTCCCCCCGGGTTGAACGTTGATGACAACCTCTTTTTCTTTTTCTTTTTCTTTTTCTACAACCGGAAATAATATTTCGTTGAGTTATTAGTATTTTGTAAGAGACGTTTGTTTAATTTGTGTTACCGACTGATTGACTTATTTGAATTTATAATTGATTCAATCTGATTGCAGTAGATTACTTTTTTACTTACACGTTACGTGTTACGTGAAATTGTGGTCTGACACAAAAGGATAGTCTTGTTATAACAGAGAAAATTATATAAATAATGTGTTTAGGATTATTATTATTATTATTATTATTATTATTATTATTATTATTATTATCGTAGCGACTAATTTTGTTTTCTAGGTGTTATATATCGAAATAAAAAAGAATGTTTTAGTGAAAAGTATATGTATAGTTAAACTAGAAAAATTATGACAACTTAATTAAACGTGTTATTAAGATAAGATCATGCGTTAAATATATATTTAAAAGATAAATACAATAATAATTATTTTATGTGCAACGTTTTTAAAAAGTAAGACACTAGAACTGTACTTTAAAGTGTGTGTTATCATTGTGAAAACATGGATAAATATATTTATTTATTTTGACGCGTTAATAGACTAACAGTATAAAAAATATATTTCAATCTCATTATTTCTTTGGATTATTATTATTATTATTACATTTATGTTTTTTTTTTGTTTTTTATTAGTTCATTCTCAGTCAATTCATCGCGAAAATCAGTCACTACGAAATCTCACCCCAAAATACGTCTTGGAAAGGTTTCGTGGCGTTGTTACGGGCCGTCGACACAAAGGATTCAACGGAAACGTCGAGTATACGGCAAGAATCGTACAAATAATCCCGTCGAAGCGTCGCCACGCTTCGTTGGGCACATAAATGCCAGGATCGTTCGAGCATGAATTACTTGCGTCTCGAATTCGACGAAACTCGTCGTTTCCGATAGTGGTTTGGGTTGTTGCTCCTAGATAAGTAGTAATACAACTTACTCTTCTTATATATACTCCTATTATATTATATTCTAACTTACTTAAGTTCGTGTTATATACGAATCGTCGATATTTTTTTGCTTTTTTTCTTTTTTTCCTTCCTTACTTTTCTTTTCTTTTCTGGTTAAACTACTACACCGATCCCCATATACTTCCAATACGTAAAAACTTATGTTTTATTCCGATTCCTATATTCTGAATATCGGAACAACTGTTCATTTCGTTCTGTTTCTATCTTACCAAGTATCCTTTTACTTTTTTTCTTTTTTTCTTTTTCCATAAAATTTCTTTAACGAAGTTCACGAATAATATCGCGGATCGATAAGAATGACAAAGCGCGTGGATTTATGTAGCGTGGGTATCCGCAAAGACAGCTATAAAAATATAGATTTTCATGGTATAGAAACACGTCGTAAGGGGTGGCAAATAGTACAAGCGAGAAAAAAAAAAAAGAGAAGAAAAAGATGACAAGGAAAGGAAAACTTTTCCCGTAGGCTGTGAAAGAGAGAAAAAAACGGGAGGGAAGGGGAGGGCATTAAGATGCATAAGGCATAAAATACTTAGATTTGAAAGTTAAATACGAGTCAAGTGGCGCCCCATGCTTGAAAGAAATAAAGAAAGAAAGAGAGGGTAACAACCATAGACGATAGAGATGTAACAATGTTTCTTTTACCCCTCTCTTTCTTCTTCTTCTTCTTCTTCTATAGATTGTTTAAAGGTGAAATCTTTCATGCAAAGTTCATTCCCGTTCTCTAACTTAGAATGCAATATGACGTATTCGCGTTAGTCACGTGCACGAGTTATTGCGTAGGTTAAACACACTCGTGCTTATATTCGCATAACACCACGAGAATAATAATTCGAGGAAAATAAATATGTTAAAATAGTCGAGAAAAGAAAAGAAGAAAAAGAAAAAAAAAAGGAAACGATCAAATTCAATACTTCGTGTGGTAAACGTTCCCTATTTTATGGTAATACAATTCTATCTAGGTTTCTCCTCTATAATCATAAACGTCATTGATAACAAGCCATAGTAGTAAAGTCAAGTAAAATAAAGTAAAGTAAGGTAATGGTAATAAGTGTCGTGTCGAAACAACCACTTAGAAAACCTTTACAATCTATCCGAGTGTAAAAAATTAATCCCTTTTTCCAACCGAGTGGATTGAAATTATTTTTACCTGTCTCTCTCTCTCTCTCTCTCTCTCTCTTACACATACACACACACACCATTCAATCCCATGAATAATAGTTTATCCCTTTAGTCAGGAATTAGCTTTTGAAAAAGGGATATGAACGATCGTTCCGAGGGATCTTGAATTTAATTTATTTTGTCCTGTTTTCTTTTTTCTTTTTTTTTTTTAACAACACGTAACGAAAGAAGGTATCGTGTCTCGTTAAGAGAAACGACGTTGTAGAGATCGGTAGCAATTTCCTGTTGGGGAAAGGAATATGGGCGTATATAGTTAGGTATAGATATACCTATAACCTAAACGTTGCCACGATTTCCGAGGATTCCCCTTGTGCCAGTAGTGAGTTTGTAGTATCGTCTACGCTATTGTTCCGTGGTATAGCCTTAATGCGCACGTCGTTGTAAACAACGCTACAATAGAATAACTTCGTTAGCATAATCGCGTCACAGAATCGCCGCCACCACCACCACCGCCACCGCCACCACTGCTGCTGCAGTAGCAGTAGAAGTATCAGTAGTATTAGCAGCAGCAAACACCATCACCACCACCACCACCACTACCTTCGAAGCTATGCTGCACCCCTTTTGGATTTTACGGGTGGTTTCTCTTTGGACTGCCTCGTGGGCGGATCCGATCCTTTACTTCTCTCTCTCTCACTCTCTCACATAACTACAGTTCGTGTATGCAGGTATAATTTGTGTAGCGTCGATTGAATCGTTTCTCCTGTCTTCTTAACGACGTTAACGAATAAACCTAAACCTGTTATCTAATGTAAGATAACAAACTGTATATATATATGTATAGTTGTAGCAGATATTCTATGTCCTATCCTACCATCGAATGAAAGATTATTGATATTAAATATATACGGTATTATAATACTTAATAGTTGCTACATTATAAGAGCAAACCCAAGAATTAGCTTTTATTATACAAAGTGGAGGAGAGAGAGAAGAAGGAGGTGGAGGAACAATTGCGGACACGCGCCCGAACGAAGAGTGAAATTTAGTCCGACGATGTTTTAAACCGTAGCTAGCTAGCTAGCTTTCTCTCTCTCTCTCCCTCCCTTTTTCGAGGTTCCTTTTCGAGTCCCTTTTCAAGCCACTCGGTTTCCTTTCGCCCTGGCATTTGCGAGTTGTTGGGGACTCACAATCAAACCGATGATAGGGAGAAGAGGTGGGGAAAACTGGGCGGGGTGAGGGGTTGGAACGGGGAAAGAGCAGCGGGAGAAAAGGGCTCACAATGGAAATGTTAAACGAGAATCGCGGATTCGTAACGCTCGTCACTCTCGTTTGCCACTCGAGCAAAGCAAAGCTAGCTAGCTAGCTAGCTAAAGTTATCAAGAGTTCAGTTCCTTTCCTCTCCCCTCCTCTCGTGTCGGCAGACACAACACGTCAATTTGCGTTGCGCGATTGTAGATGAGCGTACGCACGCACGCAAGCTAGCTAGCTAGCTAGCTAACAAAAAGGGGGAAACCCAAACCTATGCCAGAAGAACGAGAAGGACGAGAACGAACGATGGTGGTTGGGATGATGTCGAGGGTGCGATATGATGGCTGATGCGAGAAACGACAAGCGTGCTGGTCGAATCACCCCTATCCCCTCTTCTTCCTCCACCAACTAACCAACCACCCACCCACCCACTCACTCACCCTCCTCATCCCTATCTTCTATCCCACCAAACTTCGAACCCAAAACCACCCCGTTTTCTACCCTCCTCCTGGGCCTGTCCGTCGACGTTCCTGTCGACGCTCGTCATGATATGATGGCTAGCAATCAATGCTTAACCGCTCTCACCCCCCCGACCCCCGTTTTCTCTCTCTTTCTCTCTCTTTCTCTTTATTCCCCATTTCGTTTATTCCGCAGGCGAGAAAATGTTAGAGACGCCTCGTGGTTCTTTATTTGGACGTAACCGTTAACGATCGTCGAGACGTTTAATCGTTAATGCGCATCCCCCGTGCGAATTTTTATTTTTCTTTTTTTTTTTGTTTTCCTTTCATTTCTTCCTTTTCTCTTTTTTCTTGTTCTTTTTGTCTTTAATAACGATATCGATGATAACACTGAATTAATTTGTTAAATTTTAATTGTTAATCGTAAATATATCTCTATGACCGGATTATCTTTTTCTTTTCTTTTTATTTTTTTATTTTTTTTAGAAGGGGGAGGAGTGGAAGAAAGTAAAGAAGGATGGGACCGAGAGGAGATTAAAATATTTTACGTGAGACGAGACGAGACGAGACGAGACGAGAGTTTACCGTGAATCCGAAAAAGTCTCCTCTATTCCGTTCTTGATGACGAGTCAAGTTACAGAAAGAATAAGAGAGGGTGGGTAGGAGGAAAGGAAGGGGATGAAGAGGAGAAAGGAGTAGGAGGAGAAGGAGAAAGAGGAGGAGCAGGGCTAGTAGGAAGAGCGTTGATAAAAGCTTACGTAAATTCGTCGTCGAGCCATTAGGGCTTTTCTCCCTCGTTACCCTTCCTTCCCTTTTCTTGGGAATTCTACTCAGGCCACTAGCTCGAGTGCGCTACGGCGTAATGCCATGAAAAATAATCTCAACCCTCTTCTCCTTCTCCTACTCCTCCTCCTCCTCCTCCTCCTCCTCTTATTCTCTTTCTCTTTCTCTTTCTATTCTATTCTCTTCTCTTCTTTTCCCCCTTCAACCCCTCAACCCATCCCCTTCCCCTCCCTCCCATCCCTTTCTCTCTCTGCTCTCATACGACGCCCGCTGCGGACGTCAAAATATGACAGCTCTCTCGGGTCACCACTTTCGGGCGACAAGAGTTACCATAGCAGGGGGTTGCCACGGACGATCATTAAAATAAAGCGCCACTCGCGAATTTCCACTATTGTCTCTTTTACTTTCTACGTTTCTTCTATCTCTCTCTTTCTCTATTTCTCTCTATTTCGTTCAACGATTTTTTCATTATATCTCTATATATATATATGTATATATTTCTTTTTAATTATATTATCATACGTTTCGAATTTTGCTTGTTACAATTTTTCCCCACCCACAATGATAATTTTCAAATAATATACTTTTATTTATTTTAATACATTAAATATTTAAAAATGTATATATATATAAGCGTCGAATATATTTGTATTAAATTGGCACAAACTTTCTGGGCTGCAAACCAATATATATATGTACGTATATTATGAATAAACAGTATTTTGAGTGACAAGGGGGTAAAAAATTGAGAGATATTATTTGTACGTGTACGCGTAATTAATATAGGATCTGAAAATTTTGTTTAGAATATTTTCTAGTCGGTCGAATTTGAATAGGAAAATGGTAACGATCAATTGAGAATCACTGTTGCAGGATGGTTAAAGCTGACGGAAGCGATAAATGGTTTGCAACCAAAATTCCCCTCCCCTCTCTCATTCTCACTCTATCACTCTCACGAGGAAATGCTAATTCATATTCATAAGTGTAACGTTTAGTATCGCGACTCAACCAATTCTCCAAGGGAATTTTCGATAGAAGACGGAGAAATAAAATCTATAACGAAATATGTTTGACATCGGGTAATTTGGATTAGATATGTCGCTTAAAAAATCCATTTTTAATATGATTTTTATTAAATCAAAATTTAATACGAATTTTAAATAAATATTTCATTGCATTTTTGTTACGATTTTACTCTCGCAAACAAAAGATTAATATTTCATTGAAAAGAACTAGTTAACAGTATCAGATACCATTACGGATCTATGATTTTTTATTTATTTTTTTTTATTTTTATTCTTTTTTTATTATTTTATTTATTTTATTTATTCAATTGGCGAATAAGTCGCCATCTGCACGAGACAAGATCGAACTATATTTTCGGATTCATCAGTCGAGAAGTGTAAGATTAACTTAGCACAAAAAAGTTAACATAGCACCGCAACAGCAATTAATTTCAACTAATAACCGATTTATAAAAAATATTAAATCAAATAAAATATTAAGGAACCGGACAAACAAAAAGTGATCAATTGATTGAAAACAAAACACAATAAAAAACTTCATTGCTTTGCTTAGAAATAAGAAAAAACGTTTCCGATATTTCAATAATTAATAAATAATTAAATAATTAATTAATAAAAGTGAGCAGATTATATGGATTTTCATTGAACAGTTAGTGAGTAATTAAAAGCACTTAATCATTTTTCTCTGCAGTTGCAATACTATGCCAACTTTTTTATGGTGAAGTATATAGAAACTCAAAAGTCCCCTTTATTATCTGCCAAGCATCATTTTTGTTACCACTGGGACCACCATTGAATGATAGCAAGTACTTAGCGCGATGACGGTACAATACTATAAAAGAATACACTATTCTTTGATAGTATATAATATATTCTCTCTCTCTCTCTCACTCTCTCTTTGATAGTATGAATAATATAGTTCTATTGTAATAAAATTTTAAATAAACATATTCAATTTTTAATGTATAAACATGTGTGTGCCTTCAGAAATGCATTTATAAGTATAATTAAAGATGAAGCAATTTATAAGACAATTAAATAAAAAAGAATCCAGAAGATTAGATGATTAATCCAACGATGATCACCTGTAACAAGAAGAAATCCATATTAGTCATACAAATCAAGTATAGCCTGACATAAATCGTCCACTTCGCAGATGCACTTTTCAATTTAATTTTATATTTATTTGGAACAAATCTCTATTTATCGTTGTAATGAAATTAAATTTAAACGCGTGATTTTACATTTACATAAAATAAAGAAAAATAAAGCAATAGGAAAAGTAAAAGTACTAAGTTACTAAAAAAAAAATATCTAATAATTATTGTGAAATACTTTAAAACTACATTTTATAGAAAAGGAAAATTGCAAATTTAATAAAATACGAACACAATGAAAGATTTGAAAGACGAAACAAGAAAAGAGAAACTATTGTAATATTTACCGAGCGTTATTTAAGCTTGAAAATTGAATAATAGAAAAAATGTAATATTTTTGACTTTAACTAAACACATTTGCATCTTTTAGACGATATGGACACAAATTTGGTGTCCCAAGGAGATGGAATGGTCCATCATCTCCAATTAAA
>JACGWG010000033.1:574023-581523 GCA_023678865.1 Polistes exclamans
TTTAATTGGAGATGATGGACCATTCCATCTCCTTGGGACACCAAATTCGTGTCCATATCGTCTAAAAGATGCAAATGTGTTTAGTTAAAGTCAAAAATATTACATTTTTTCTATTATTCAATTTTCAAGCTTAAATAACGCTCGGTAAATATTACAATAATTTCTCTTTTCTTGTTTCGTCTTTCAAATCTTTCATTGTGTTCGTATTTTATTAAATTTGCAATTTTCCTTTTCTATAAAATGTAGTTTTAAAGTATTTCACAATAATTAATAGATATTTTTTTTTTAGTAACTTAGTACTTTTATTTTTCCTATTGCTTTATTTTTCTTTATTTTATGTAAATGTAAAATCACGCGTTTAAATTTAATTTCATTACAACGATAAATAGAGATTTGTTCCAAATAAATATAAAATTAAATTGAAAAGTGCATCTGCGAATTGGACGATTTATATGTCAGGCTATTGTGTGTCACTTGATTTGTATGACTAATATGGATTTCTTCTTGTTACAGGTGATCATCGTTGGATTAATCATCTAATCTTCTGGATTCTTTTTTATTTAATTGTCTTATAAATTGCTTCATCTTTAATTATACTTATAAATGCATTTCTGAAGGCACACACATGTTTATACATTAATAATTTAATATATTTATTTAAAATTTTATTACAATAGAACTATATTATTTATACTATCACAGAGAGAGAGAATGTATTATATACAATAAATCGCTCCTGGAAATAGCAATAAAAAAAAGCTATTATAACAGGACAAAGTCCTGATAAAAAGAGGAAGAAGAAGAAATATTAAATAAATAATAAATGCTTTTATGGGATAATCAAATTTTAATGAGAATTTTTGAGTCATGAAATATTAAAAAGGACATAAGATTCACATAATTTTATTTATAAAAGTGCAGCATTAATATATTATTAATATTAATATTATTATTATTGTAAATAAATGTTCAATAACTTATATAAGTTAGCTTATTTATCACTATTTTAATTACTATAATACACATATAAGCATTTAAATATTTAAATTTAATTGTATTTATAAATAATTTCATTATTTAGATTAGATATTTTTGTATCGTTTTGTCAGTAATGATGATGGGATTATACTATCGGTTCATTTTTCATTGATTTGACATTAGGTTTCCGTAAATGATGATAACTCGGTAGTATCCTCCTAAGATAATCCAGTTGTCCTACTTGTGGCTAAAATAAAAGCGCAGTAGTATAATTTATTTAGATTAAAGTATAGGAATGTTAACTCTTTCCGGTCATATTTCTAATTTCTACTTGAAAACCAGCACTTCTATATCAAAAAATGTTTTGAAAGATATCGCAGGATGTAGCATTATAAAATATAGTTTTTAAATAAAATTAAACCTTGCATCATTGCGAATACATAAAGTTAAAATATAATTCATAAATATATTTCTCAGTGTTTGTTCTATAAGAATCCAGATTACCAAATTTAACATAGAAATAAAGTATGACCGCAAAGGGTTAAAGTTATAGTTTTTAGATTAAATAGTAATTCTTACAAATGGTTTATCGTTCATTTCTCTTCGTTGACATCTGCTGCCATATATTACAGTATTCTCTAAAATAGTTTCTGGTTCTACCAAGGAACAAGCTGTTCCTATTACGCATCCATTAGTTAATTCGACATCTTGAGAAATGTAAGCTGTATAAAATAAAAAATAATTAACATTATATAAAATAACTAAAGAAATCTTGCACTATAACAATGTATGAGATTCGTGATACGGTTTACAGTTCAAATATGAGAAATGTAGCATCATATATAGGATATAGCTTTGCGTGGTTTAATCATAGTGCAAGAGATTTAATAGAAATTATATATACATATACCTTTAGTTTCTAATATATTGTTATCCCCAACTTTATGTGACTCGCAGATAGAATCAACTTCGAAAACATTATAGTTACCGATTATTTGTACAGGTATCATATCACTTTCAGGATGTGGTAATCTATAAAAGTATAGAAGAAGAGATAAAATAGTTATTTAAATAAAAAAAAAAATAAATTGTACTTGCCTGTTAGCTATAGTCGCCATCTCTTCAATAATATTTCCTTCTCCGATAAAAATTGGTCCAGCTTCTGCTAAAATACTAGCCCTAGGATGTACTACGGTTCCTGTTCCAATAGTAATATCTCCTTTCAAGATACTCTCATCGCATACTATAGCACCACTAGCTATCTTCAAACTTAACGATGAAACAAAATAATATTAGATTAGAATAATAATAAATAAGTATAGAATAATAGAGAACCAAAATGTAGAGCGGTGTGTCTCCTAACCTCCAACGAGGACAAAAATTAATAGTTTAAAATTCAGAAATTAATTTAATATAATAAGAAAGTAATTTTAATGAAATGAATGCACACTTTAAAAAAAAAAAACAAATTATTTCTTATAAATAATATAATTAAATATCTTACTTGGAACGTTTTCCCGTAGACGAGCTCATATTAGATGTCATGTTTAGCATGCAGCTCACTCTGGGGCCAGATGCAGTGCATTAAAACGAATCCTATTATGTTATCCTAAAAATTACGGTCGGTACGTATTTTGTTTTTCCTCTTTTTTTTATTTTTATTTTCTTCTTATATAGAGAGACATTATTTTAGTTTTTTTTTATTTATATATTTTAATATATATATCTCTCGTTGAAATAGAAATAGATAAAAATTAGATTTGTTATCTTATATAGAGTTTTGATGTTTTCAATATACAAGAGAGACGATTGATTGTTTAAAACGAAGATTTATTAGCAACAATATTTTGTATTTATTTGTTTCTTTTTTATCTTTTTTTTTTTTTTTGTTTTTTTTTGTTTTCTGTCGCGCGTATTTTTGTAATTTTTCATTTAAATTTTATTGCACAGGATTCTTTTGGCGGTTTATTTAGGTTTCTTTCTTTTTTTTCTTTTTTTTGTTTTCATTTAGCATACAATTAACAAATGTCTTCATCGGGATGAACGTTTATTGAAGATAATCTACAATAATCTCAGAAGATCTGAGAGTATCAAATGTGTGTTTGATGTTGCAAATCAGAAAATAACAACGAACGGTGAAACATCGAGGGGGAGAAGAAGGGGGTTGTCGAGTGGGGTTGATGGGGGTTTTTCGGAAAATATTAGCCTGCAGTTAATATTTTTTTTCTTCTTAGCTCTATATATTTCAACTTTCACTCTTTTTATATTTCTCTCTCTCTCTCTCTCTCTTTCTTTCTTTTTTTCTCATACTTAATATCATCCCCCCACGATGCAATAAAGTTACGTTAGAATTATACTCGTGTATGCAACTAGATTCGTATTTTCGTTTCGATTGATCTATCTTAACTGCGTGTGTGTTTCTATATATATATGTGTGTGTGTGTGTTTGTGTGCTTTTTCTTATTTTTCATTTTCGTATAAAACGGAGATCTTCTTATATCATCGCTAGAAAGATTATCAAATAAATAATAATAATAATAATATAAAATATATATATATATTTAGTTCACAAATTCGTTCATTTTGTTTTTATTTTTTTATTTATTTTTTTTTCTTCCAAAGGGATACGCTAATCGATAATCGAAGAATAATAAACTATCAGTGGTTGTTTGAGAAAATAATTTTCAAAATTTGTTCTTTAAATAATATATATATAACGAAAAGATATGAACACGCGATTCTTACCTTTTTGCGTAATAATAATAATAATTTCCTACCAAAAATAATAAAAAAAAAAAAAGGGACGATAAAACGATCAGTCGTATGGTTTATTTTAATTAAATAAAGAAAAATTGTGACTCGATTAAGCGATTACAATGAATAACTATCATCATTATCATCATCATCATCATCATTATCAACAAACGCTATTTAGAAATATAAGATTCACTTATAGGAGAAAAAACGATACTCCCCCTCATATTTCTTCTTCTTCTTTTCTTTTTTTTTTTTTTTGTCTTTTTTCTATTTTCTTTTCGCGGTGAAACATTTAAATTTAATTTATTTAACGATAGAAAAAGTTTCGTCCTAAGCAAAAGATTATCATCATAATCATCGTCGTCGTCGTAATAATTGTCATCGTCAACGTTAATTATCATCATGAATGACGACGAGAACTACGATGATTTTCGAAAACGAGCTACTTAAAACTTTGTCAACGCAGCTTCCGTTACAATTCTAATTGTAAGTAGTAAAAAATGACTCTGTGTGTGTGTGTGTTCATTTTATTTCTTTCTTTTTTTTTTTTCTTTTCTTATTATTTTTTTTCTTTTTTTTTTTTTTAAATTTTCCCTTCCTTTCTCGTGTATATATAAGTATATAATTACACACACACGAAACGACATCGGTTAATTAAATATGTCCACGTTTTATTCTTATATTTTTTATTCTTTTCCCCCTTCTTTTTTCTTTTCTTTTATTTTATTTTATTTTATTTTATTTTTTTTTTAAATATAACTTCGTTCATCTTGCCTCTTAACGGAAAAAATATAAAAAAAATTGTTAAAGAGGCTATCAACGTTTATTATGAAAAAGACTCGTCATCCCATTTCTTTTATTTCTTTTCTCTTTTTCTTTTTTGGTTTTTATTAATATTATTATTATTATTATTATTATTAATATTATAATTATTATTATTTTCCGCTTATATATATATATATATATCTCGCACCTAGATTTATACTATTTCATATCCTCCGATTTTACTTTGTTTGTGTTGTTTCTTTCGTATGAAATAATCAATTCGTGCTTTGCCGATTTTTGTTCGATGGAAAAGAAAAAAGATCTAGTTTAAACGTTTCCCCTATTTTTAACCCCCATGCAATTTATTTATTTATTTTGTTCTTTTTTTTCTTTTCTTTAATTAGAGAGTTAATCGATTTACTTGTTCTCTATTCGCAAAAAAATTAACGTTCCACCCCCTCCTCCTCCTCCTACCCCTTCTCCTCCTCCTCTTCGTTTTCTTCTATATCTTCCTGGTTCCTCGTTAAATCTTCTTTTGGGATCCCAATTTGTTTAAATCATCCTAAACGATTTCTGCGAAGGCCACACGACGATCCCCGATTTTTTCTTGCGTGTTCGTAAAACAAATATCATTCGATATTTTATTCTACAAACCCCTATTAAAATATAATTACGATCGCGTTGCTGCTTATAGTCTTTTCTTTCTCATCCATTTGATCATTCTCACTCTCTCTCTCTCTCTCGCTCTCTCTCTCTCGTTCGCTCTCTCGTTCTCTCTCTTTCTAACATTTTATATAACGTGATAATTTATATTTTCAAAACTTAAACCATCAGAGTTTAAATATCTCCCCAATTCCACATAATTTCCCGATAATCCTAATAAAAGGATATAATATACAATAATAATAATAATAATATATATATTTTATATATAATATAGCGCGTTAAACGCGACCCACAAAAGCCACGTGTGTTTTAGTTTTATTTTTCTTCTTCTTCTTCTTCTTCCTCTTCTGCTTCTTCTTCGTTCTTAAATCTTACCTACAGATATTAATTCTCTCTGCTTGTATTTTTTATTTATTTATTTATTTATTTATTTATTTGTTTGTTTTGTTTTTGTTTGTTTGTTTGTTTGTTTATTTGCATTATTCGTAGAAATATTCTTATACCACATCATCCACTCACAAACCGCCCTCACATTCGCTCGAAACGCATTTTTGAAAATTATTTCTATGCGTGTATCTAGAATCAAACAACAACACAACACAACGCAACACAACGCAACAAGAACAAAAGAAAAAAATTAAAAAAAGAACAAGAAACAAGAAACGAAACGAACGGGTTACGATACGAATTGTTGTATTCTTTTTTTTTAATGTTTTTACTTTTCTCTTTACATCTCTCGGTGATCTATATCATTCATTTAATATATATATATATTTTTTTTTTTTTTCAAAGGTGTATATATATAACAATAGTTATAATTCGAGGACCCCGGTTAAATTGAATTAGTTTTTATTATTTCAAGGTACTAAGAAAAATTTGTCCTTATTAGACATAAAACCGTACGTGTGTATATATATCTCTCTTTTTTTATCTTTATCTTTATCTTTATTCTCTTTCCTTAATCGATTTTTCTTTATCCCTTTATCCCTTTTTTGTTTCTTTTTTTTTTTTTAATCCATAGTTTCTTTCAGTGTTTAATTTCGAGGATTAATCCTAGGATGGAGTACCGGTCGCATTTAATGCACTAATCTCTTCAAAATCGTATGAACTTTTTTTTACGTAACTATTATACCTGTGTCCCATTATTCTGCGCGACTATAGATATAATAATAATAATCGTCTGTGTCCTATATATATATATATATATATATATGATGTAAGTTTGATCACTGAATTATTATTTTTCATTTACTTTTCTCTCCAAGTCTCTTAGAAATTATTCTAAAAGAGATTGATCCAATCTTGATCATCTTCTTATTTATACGCGTATATCGTCGTGTTAGAATAATAATAATAATATATTCTGTCTCTCTTTCTCTCATTATTCTTCTCTTGTCTCTTGTATATTAATGAATTTAACTATATAATTTTATCCCTTTTTCTTTTTTTTTTTTTTAAGAGATTCTCCTATAATTCTCCACCCCCCCAATCGTCGTCGTTCTAACTTTTCATTATTATTCTTCTAAGGTAATTTTTTATTTGTTTATTAATATTATTATTATTATTATTATTATTATTATTATTATTTTCGTCTATTAGAAAATGGATATATGTATATATTTATAATATATCCGTGTAACGAAGTCTCGAACGAGTAGAAATTTTTGTCGAAAGACCGTCCCTCTCTCTCTCTCTCTCTCTACATATGCACACACACACATACGCACAAACAAACAAACACAGACACAGTGCAACTCATATATTCGCAGTCTTAAAGTTTACGCGCAAAATAGATTCATTAATAATCATTATCCATTATCTCGTTATCATTATTATTAATATTATATTATAAATATTATTATATTATTAATAATATATTTTTTGTTAATTATACTTTTCTTTCTCTCTCTCTCTCTCTCTCTTTCTCTCTCTCTCTCTCTCTCGTGTATCATCATTTATTATAATTTAATAATAACTTCGAGGCGTTGTGTTCGCGGTGAAAGGCCGATCGTCGTTTTTTGAGGGGAGCTCGAAGATCGCGCAGCAATTTCTATTTATTTATTTATTTATTTATTTATTTATTTATTTGCAAATGAAAGAAATTTTGTCAACGCTAATTATTTTTATACGTATATATATATATATAAATACAGGGTGTCCTGTAACTGATGATAGAAACGAACAGATAGTTGATTCTACGTGAAAAACTAATACGTGAAAAACTAATACGTGAAATGAAATTTATAAGATTTTGTTTCTATTTCTGTTTTTTTTTTGTTTTGTAATAAAAAAATTATCAACTCGATGACCGAGCACACTTGCGTCTATATGAAC
>JACGWG010000033.1:586523-588460 GCA_023678865.1 Polistes exclamans
TACTATTATTATTATTATATTATTATTATTATTATTATTAATATTATTTTTTATTATTATTTTTCTTCTTCTTCTTCTTTTTCTTCGTTAAAGTATTTAAGAAATATACGTTGTGTATTACGTATAAAGAGAGGCGCGTTTAGACAGTGCATTACAGTACCAAAAACGTTAATGCGCACATAATTATAATATTTATAATTGTGTAATCGATTTTAACTCTATTTACGCGCTCGCGCAGTCATTACTTGTGTCCTGTGTGTATGTGTGTGTGTGAGACCGTTGTTGTAATTGTTCGTTCTTTTATATTTATTTTTCATGATTATATTTTTACTTTTACTTGTTTTTTTTTTATAAATCCAGTAATCTATTTATTCATATTTTATTTTCTCGTCACTGTCGAGCGTCATGTTCTGTATATTTATGTATAGGTGGATGGGTGAGCGTATATTACGCGTGTAAGTGTACTGTCCCTTTTTCTGTATGCATACGTGATGTGTGGGTGTATTTGTTTAAGTGGAAAATGTAAGTGTGATCTGTGTGAGAATGTAATAAGTTTTAAGTGTAGGAGGTGTACGTGTGTGTGTTATTTTTTGCATTCTTTGTGTGACACCGGTGTCCAGGCTAGTCCCAGGACAAAATAATCCCTAAACGTTTAGTTTTATTTTTTTCCCTTTTTTTAAATCGAGGATCGAGCCGAATTTTCTTTTTTTTTTTGACCGTGCCGCCGAAATTATAGTTCTCTTATTTTCTTTATTGTTTTCTTCTTCTTCTTCTTCTTCTTCTTATCATTATTATTATTAAAATTATTATTAATCTTCCTCTCGTTCCTCCTTCCTTTATTTCTTTTTTTTTTTTTTATTAATTAATTACCTTTGTTTTACTTTAACCCTTTTATATTTTATTTCACTTATTTTTTTTCTTTTTTTGCTCACGTTTTTAATTAATATATGTATAGTATGTAAATGTTATGCAATATTTAATGTAGTTATAAATTGTATTTATTCATAGAGATTAGCTCAGGACTAACGAATCGCTACTGAAAGGTGTGTAAATGGAAGGGTTCTGAGGGATCGGTCGAACGTAATTAATCGTCATCGTTATCATCATTGTCATTTGTTACTATTATCATTATTATTTAAATTATATATATATATATATGTTTAAAAAAAAAATCTTTCAGTATTTAGTTGCATTATTCTTTCATATCGTATTATTTATTCACGTTTGTTAACCAAACACTTCAGGGAGGGGTTGAATTGTGATGCTAGTAGTGGTGTTGATTATAGTAGGGTGGGATTGGGTGGGGTGGGGGTGTTTCGAGGGAGGTATAAATCGTTGATTCTAATCGAATCGATATGATACGCTCGACACAACCCTTGCGAACTTCAACGTTACTCTAGTTGTCTCTTTGTTGTCTCGATTAAATGGATTTTTCTTGCTCCTCCTCCTCCTCCTCCTCCACCTCCTCCTCCTCTTTTCTTTTCCATCATTCTTCTCACTCTCTCTCTCTCTCATTCTCTCATTCTCTCTCTCTCATCTTTTTTTTTAGTTCGAGTATCGCAGCAGTTCTTTCTCGCATTGCATCGCATCGCTTGTGTGTACGTGTTTTTATATTTCTTTTTATTATTAATATTATTATTATTATTATTAATATTAATATTACTATTATTATTAATATTATTATCATTATTATTATTATTAATATTATTATTACTATTATATTATTAATATTATCATTATTATTAATATTATTAATATTATTATGTATGTATGTATGTATGCTTTTATTTTATTTATTTATTTGTTCATTCATTCGTAATATTGTTTTTGTTGTTGTTGTTGTTGTTGTTGGTTTGTTTTTTTTCTTTATTTTTATATCGTCAGCTGCATTAACAATATAATAATATATATCGGGGGGGGGGGGGGGGGGGGGGGGG
>JACGWG010000033.1:591060-611238 GCA_023678865.1 Polistes exclamans
CGTGAATTATAATAAAGACAAAATTAGAATATAGAGAATTTTGTTTTGGATAAAAACATTTACCCCAGTTTTGATCGTTTACCCCCACCACGACCGTGTTGTTGTTCCATTCTATTCACACGTTTCTTCCCCTCAATTTATTATTTCGTCTTCTCTATTTATTCTTATTTATTTATCAATCAATCAATCAATCAATCAATCAATCACTCGTACATATCGCGTCAAGATACGGAAAAATGATTAATTGTATCAGATCCGTATATTACGTTAACAAATTATTCAATAGTCCTCGGTACTCTAAACACGTGTTACTCTCTCCTTTTCCACATACTAACATTTTTTATTTTATATTCATTTCTATTATTTCTTTTTTTCTTTTTTATCCTTTAACGAATCACACACACAGAAATAGAGAGAGAGAGAGAGAGAGAGAAAGAGAGTGAGAACACGTACACCTTTTTTCTTCCCCCAATTTTGTCCTCGTCACGAATTATGTTATTATTATTATTATTATTAACCCTTTGGGTACGGATTTGTTTGAGAAAATATTTGCACGTGGAACGGATATAATTTTTGGTTGCTTCGAGTAGTAGTATGTAAAAGCAATACATTTTATGTAAGAATTTATTTTTATTTCTAAAATATTGCTGACATATGTAGTATTAAGATGTCTTCAAGTAATCGCTGCCAAACGACATGGTGAATGAAAAAAACAAGTGAATGACGACTCTCCTCAGACTTCAAATCTACCCAAGAGTTTAATTTTTGATTTGACGTTTTAAACACGTCATCCGTTTCTAAGAGAAAAAAACGTGAATGACGTGTCTCAGACGTCAAATGTATCCAAAGGGTTAATTGATTTATTTTCTATTTTTGTTTTTGTTTTGTTTTTGCACACGCACACACACGGATTATTATATTATCAGGGGTGTTTTTTTTTTATCTCATCATCCTTTGATATTTTGATCATCTGTTCTCTCTCTCTTCTCTTCTCTTTTCTCTTCTCTCTCTCTCTCTCTCTCTTTCTCTCACAGAGTTTTGTTCGAGTACCCGCTCGGAACTCACCTCGACAGAGCAAGGCCCCGCGCTATTCGCGTTCCGCTTTGTTTGTCAGCGTCGGGACGCCCTGCGTCGCGTCGATCGTTCAGCTGTCGACGCTGAAAAGCTCTTTGTGAAGGGCCGGAAACTCGAGGTGCGGTTGCGACCGTTTGAACTTTGCCAGGGCGTCCATGTGTAAGAGCGAGATCTCACGCAGTTGGGGAATCTTAGCGAGGATCGCATCGCACACGGTTACGTCCCCTTTTATCGGTGACACGTGATTCCGGTCCAACTCCGACCTCAGTGCACGTATCACCGCTTGATAAAGCCTCGTTATTTCCGCCAATCCCTTCAGTCCCGGTCGATCTGTATATAATTCAAAAACAAAACAATATTTTTTAATATTCATTCATTCATTCTTGGTGTTTTTTGTTTTTTTTTTTCTTTTAATTTCATACAAATTTTCTTACCACCTATATATATATTGATTTAACCCTTTGAGTGCATATATGCGTTTGGTAAAATTTGATACGCGTGTTTATCAATGTCAATGTAATATTTTTGTTTCTATCTTGTCAAATGAAAATAATATTGTGAGAAAGAAAAATTGTAATTATTAAATATGAAGGATTTTTGTGGTCTCACATTAATAATAAATTATTTCATTCGTAGAAAACAATCTTCAGTTAAATGTATTCAGCATTCAAAGGGTTAACAACAAATGTGGATTCGTTTATTTTCAATGAAATTGATACGCTAACCTTTTTTTTTTTGCACGACACCACTTTTTAAAATAAACGATCCGAATGTTTCTTAACACTTTAGACCTTTATCGATATGAAAAATTAATTAATATAAATAAATATTATATTGTTATATTCATTTACAAACCAGGACTTAGTAATACCGCCGCGCTGTAAAGCGCCAACTCCGTTTCGGTTAGCTTCAATTCGGCAACGCTTCTAGCAAGTTCGAACACGCAGGAAACCAACTTCATTTCCGCCGTGTCCGTCGTGTAGAATGCATCTTGGGGTAACATCGTGTCACCGTACAGGACGCAATTTTGCGCGAGGTCGAGGTACCTGCTCATTCGTAGCACAGCCAACTCGAAGGAACCTAAAAAAAAAGAGGGATGATTTTTCATTTTGTTTTATTTCGTTCCTGACTTTAATTATTATATCTAATCAATTGAATATTTAACATGTTTGACACTGTTACGATGTGGTCATTGATGAATCAAACGTTAGAACTATTCGAACAATTGTAAAAGTTTCATGAAACTTTACGATTCAATGTTATCGTTAATTAGGAATAAAAAAGTGTCCTGATTAGACATCGAAATATGAAAGATTCATTTCTAAGATATCTAGTCACCAATTTATTATTAACACTATGCTGTCCGCAAGTCGAATTTAGATTTTTTCATGTTGCGTCGATAGAACTGACTTATATCATTTGCATGGCACCAACGTGGAGCCATCGGACGTCATAGTGTTAATTTTGCAATTATATGCATTTGAATAATAAAAATACTTGCAAGTGGGGGGTTCTGAACAAGACGAGTGATATCAAGTCTGACCAGTCATAGTGTTAAAATTATTAATGATGAATAACTAATAAAAGAAAAAAAATAATACTAACCGGCCTTGAGTAAAACAATCTGGTCGTCCTGGGAGAGCTTCATAAATCCAGGGACCATCTTAGCGAACTCGATGATCTGCTGGATAACAGTGGTTAACTTTTGCGCGCATTCAAGCCAAAGTTGCTCGTGCGCCATGTTTTTGTAATAGAGCAATCTGGATATGTCGTGAGGCTTCCGGAATGACTCCTGTATTTGTTCCGTCGACACCAGGCACGTTCTCGCGTGTGCATCCGCTATCGTCTTCGAGAGCAGCTCGCTTATCTGTGCCGGATCTGCGAAATTCGGTCCATGCCATTTGATGTAATTAACGTTCAACCTTCATATATTACCATTTTTTTGTTTTGTTTTCTATTTCTTTTTTTAAATAATTATAATTGCATATATATATATATTTTTTGTTTGTTTGTTTGTTCATAAAATAAATGTATTTACTTAATTTCGCTACTCGATACATCGAAGCTGCTTCAGGCACTACTACGAAAGGAATTCAATTTTTATGATTGGGAAATGGGTAATCAAAGGTTTTGTTATATTTGTTATTTCATTATCCTTCGTACGTATAAAAATAATACAAAGCAATATATATGTTACTGTCAAAGCCAGAAATCAGTCATTGCTAGTAATTCCTCGGAATTACTATAAATGCAAAGAGACTTCAGACGAAGTTGGAAATTGAAAAATTCTTCTAGTTTATTCTAGGCATCGAACATAATACTTTGATATTCTATAGAATATCAAATGACTATTTAAACAACGTTGAAAAGAATACATTCTCGAGCACAGACACACACAGCCATACGCAACCCCTTCCCCCCCAAAACAACCCATACAGGTAAATTTTCGTTCTGAAAAGTTTTGGTAAATATTTTTTATACTAAAAATGAATGAATTTTAATGATTTTTATATTAAATTAAACTACACTCTTTTGTCTACAAGTAGAATACCATATTGAGTTATAAATTAATTCGCAAAGGGTTCATAAAATGGCAAAGATAATGCGATGCTGTAAATTTTGTCTACTTTACCATTTCTTTGAAAAGTTTCGGCAAATATTTTGTTACCTGCATAGGTGGTTTTGGAGGAAGGGGGTGGGATTTACTAGTAATGACTGATTTCCGGCTTTGACGGTAACATATATATAAGACAATATTCTTGCGTGCCGAACGGCGCGTGTCACTTTAATTCAATAACGAGCGAGAGGGGTAAGAAGGAGAAGAAGAAGAAGGGTGATCAGGGGGGTGGGTGAGGTGAGGAAGTTTCATATAATTTTCTACGTGCAGAAAAAAGAAAAAAAAAAAAGAAAAGCTACGAGTCGAGTAATATGGATCACATTGAGAAAAATAATATAAGTTTTTTCGAAAGAATGTCTCTCTCTCTCTCTTTAACGGTACATTTTCTAAGATTATACTACGAAAGTATATTTCCATTCCAAAGTTTCGTAGAGTCGTCTTAGTCGTAGTTCGTAGTTCGTAGTCGTAGTCGTATTCGTTGATGCTCGACACGTTTGGACTATTAGTCCCGTCGTCGTCGTTCATCTACTTTCCAAGTTTGTTGCTGTGTGATCCATATTAAACGGTCTTTATCTAACCGACATGGTCGATGCGGGTGGGTCACGCGAGCACGTCGAAATCGCCGTTAGGTATGTGGTTACTGAAGAATAAGAAGAGTCCGCGTATGTACGTACGGTTTGTTTATCAAAAATAATACGTCAAAGACAAATATACGATTTGGTCAGTTGAATCAATTTCAAACACCCATCGATTTATTTTGATTTTTATTTTAGTTTTTTTCTTTCTTTTTTTTCTTTTTTTTTTTTACGTGCGTATAATTAAAATAAATTCAAGTGATTTTTTTTCTTTTTTCCTTCGGCGTAACAGATAAATGCATCATCATTATTATTATTATTATTATTATTATTATTATTATTATCATCGAACCTTTTCGAAGTATTACATTTTCATGCAGCATGAGCAAAAAATAATAAGTAAAATGAATAATAACATTTACGACAAAGTTGCTTTAGCCGATTTATTCGTGCGAGAATAAATAAACAAAAAAAAAGACCATCGAAAGCACCGAAGAAAAAGTTTCGAGAGAAAATATAATAAAATAAGGAAGGATAAAAAAAAGACATAAAAAATCTAAAACAATAGGAAAGAACGGAGAAGATGGTAAAAAAAGGTAAATTAACGAAATGAAAAGAAGAAAAAGAAAAACAGAAATGATAATTGAAGAGAAAGAAAGAAAGAAAGAAACGACAAATAAAGAAGAAGAAGAAGAAGTAAAAGTAGAAAGAAAGAAAGAAATAAGATAGAGAACACGTAATCGCAAAGTATCCATCTTACGAGGAACTCGATATTATCTTTCTCAGTTTATCGGATAAGACTCACGACTCTATCTTCCACATTTACTTTCAACAAACAAGATGATATTGAAGACGGGGAGTTAGCGTTCTTTCTCGAAAGGAGTAAAAGTACGATCAAATCGTAGGATAGTTTGTTTTATTTCTTTTTTTTTTTTATTAAATTTCAACAAAAATTTCTCTTTTTCACATACGCGGACTCTTTGTCGCGAATAAAAAACAAAAAAAAAGGATAGAAAAAGAAAGAAAGAAAGTAAGAAAGTAAGAAATGAAACGAAAATATATAAAGTGAGAGATAAGATATATATATATATAATATAAAGATATATAAAAAGATATATATATATATATATAAAAAGATATAGAGCGCGAACATGCCCATGCAAAGGGACACAAACGTAACCTCACATCTCGCATGGGACATACTGGGCAGACTCGGCACTTCGTCGTCCTCGGATGGATTGCTGACCCTCTGTTGCTGACCGCTCAGAAAGGTCGTCGAGTCGACCATCGTGTACGAGCCGTGTCCCAAGCTGGCGAGTTCGACGGTACTTTCTTGCTTGACAGCAACGATTCCACCCCCGCTCAGTGAACCACCACCCCCACCTCCTCCGCCACCACCGCTGCCACCACCACCACCACCACCACCACCGTTACCACCACCTCCACCAGCGCTACCAACCGTTCCACCGGTAGCAGCGGTGCCAGCACCACCACTTCCTCCTCCTCCTCCACCCCCGTTACTACCACTACCAACAACACCACCACCACCACCACTACTGGTACTACCAGCGTTGCTACCACCGTTACCACCACCACCACCACCACCACCACTTCCACCGCCGCTGCTGCCTCCTCCACCACCTCCTCCTCCTCCTCCTCCCCCGCCGCCGCCGCCTCCACCAGCACTGCTACCCCCGCCCCCGCTGCCACCACCGCCTGTGCTGCTTCCGGTTGTCGAGGCAGACAGCGACTTTCCTGGTTGCGCCGAAAAGTCAAAGTTCACGGCTTTCAGCAGGGTTTTTTGCTCCTCTGCTTTTTTTTTCTTTTTTGTTTTTTTTGTTTTGTTTTGTTTTGTTTTTTACGAACACGCGGCACAAGGGTGACCACCAGGAAGCTCCCTCGATAACAACGCCTTCTTTTCATTCTCCTTCTCTCTCTCTCTCTCTCTCTCTCTCTCTTTTGCATATTTTTGTATTCTCGTCATCATTATCAATCGTAGCGTTATTTCTATCATCCCTCCCTCCTCCCCTCCCGAGATCACCCTTGCTTAGAACGAATCCCTTAACAATCCGAAGGGAATTCGGCCCATTGGATAACAGACCCGAGACGCGAATTTAAAAGCGCCAACCAATCAACCAACCAATACGCGCGCGGTACCTGTAGGAATAATTTGCTCGATTCGATGATATTTTTGTTGTTGTTGTTGTTGTTAGATTTCTCATTTATTATCGATTTATAATCAATGATTCAAATTGATTTAATCGTAAAATTTATTATAATTAATTATACGAGCGTGTGTCTTTATCTTTTTTTTCCTGCCGGTACCGCGTAAACGCGGTGGGTGGTACGCGTCGTTCGACGACGAATAAAATAATGAATGTGCTTGTTGTTAGTTTTCGATTAATTTAGCATTAATGGCGGCGAAATAATAAAGTATATTTTTTTTTGGGGGGGGGCGGTAGGAATATTTAGGAATCATTTGTAGGAATGATCGGTAACAGATAATACAAGAAAAAGATAAAGAAAGAAATAAATAGGATCAGGAAAGAAAAAAGAAATAGAGATAAATAGACAAATAGTAAAAATAAGATATATATTCATATAAATATATATCCATCCGTAAATGATTGAAAAATGAAAATAAATAAAATATTGATAAATATCATAAAGGGGAAGAAAAAGAAAGAAAGAAAGAAAAAATGTGAATTGGTGCTTACCGGTGGTGACCACACTGGGTAATACTCCAGTTGCCGTGACTGCTGAGGGTGTGTCTGGTGCAACGGTGTCCGTCACTTGCGTCTGCGTCGGCCTAGGATCGTAGGTCGTCGTACTGTCGACGTAATCGGCGCTCAGCTCGTAATTCGTCATCGCTTGATGATTGTAATAACCTGAACCACCTGTACCGGGTCCTGGTGATGCGTATTCGCTTCCACCGTACGGGTACCTAGCCGTAATATTTGCAAATATATGAAGTTCATCATAATAATCGTTCCTACGATTATAATTCATTATTTTTCATCATATCGTTAATTACATTGGTACTTGTTAATGTTGATATATTATTATTATTATTATTGGTTAATGCAGATACTACTGACCCGCCGTTGTAAGGGTGGTGCTGATCCGAACTGCTGGGCGTTTGATGCTCGAACACACTGCTATCGGGAGCCGTTTCAGAGGCCGCTCTCATTTGTGCCCTATGAAACCTGACCTCATCCTCGACCTTTTCCCTCTGTTTCTTTGACATACGCCCGAATTTAACGGCTGTGAAAGGAAGAACTTTGTTACTCTAACGGCTTTTGGAAAAAGGAAATAACATATATATATGTGTAGATAGTAGATATGTAGGTCTACCCTTATTCTCTTATCCGCGTATTTTACTGATTAAAAAAAGCAACGGTTAGACGAATGAATGGGAACGAATCCGCGGAGATTCGGAGTTCTATTTTAATGATACGAATATTTAACAAACGTAAATGCATATATATATATATGTGTGTATTGGATGAAAAGTTCTATTGCCGATTGATCAGCAAAAAATATTAAAATTGAATAGTTTGTCTATATTACCATTATTCATTTTTATCGTCAACAATTAACGTAATAAATCACGACAATTTGTATCAATAAAAAAAAAAAAAAAATACGAGTTAACAAAATTTCATATTCAAAAATTATTCCAATATTATTCGTAAATCTTTCCTATATATATATATATATATATATATATATATGATGAGTATAAAATCAAATAATAAATATTCAGTTCGTTGTAATAGACACTATTAAAATTACGGTAAAGGAAAAAGAAAAAATAAAACTAGGAAACTTTTACAACGATCTATAAATACATTTTCTTCTTATATATCAATTATACGCGAATTAATATTATAAATTGTATTTTATTATAAAACTTTAAATTGAATATTTATTTCATTTTTTTTAATACAAAAAACATAAAAGTTCCTATATTTCTTGTTGCAATATGTTCTACATATATTGTGTTATTAAAAAATGTTCTTATATCATCTCAATAGAATATTCTTATATTTCTACGAGAAATTATTTTCAAGGTCGGAGACCTTGATAGAGAGATAGAGAGAGAGAGGAGTCATGTGGTCGATTCTATGGGTATAGTAACACGCGTTTACTCCACTTAGGAAATCTGGGGAAACTCGAGCGTAAAATAGGTACGGACGCGCGTCGTACGTATCGAGAGGTCGATCGAGATTGCAGCACGTGACTCTTGAACCCTCCCCACTCTCCCCCTTTCCCCCTATTTCCCTTCCATTCCCTTTCCATCCCTTTCCCCTACATTCATTCCTGTTTAAAGGGGTGGAAGGATGAGGACAGTAGTAGAACGCGGAAGTACTACACGTCTTCGTAATATATGTATATATGTATGTATGTATGTATGTATATAACCACCCTTTCTGTTTCCGTGTAATGACGTCATACATAGATACAGAGAAAGATATTACATACGTCATAGGAGGAGGGAAGATTCGATAGATCGATAATCTCGGAATTTCTCGTGCCCTTTAAAAGTAACATCTCGAAATATAATATTTTATCGAGAAAAATTAACTCGAAATGGGGTGGTGTAGGGGGAAGGGATAGGGTGGAGTAATTTGTTTAATCAGAATTTGTTATATTGAAAATATATTTGTTACAATTGTTTTTTTTTCTCTCTCTCTTTCTTTCGTTGCTTTTTGTATTAAGGAAGAATCTAGTTTATGATTTTTATCGATTAAACAAAAAGGGAAAAGAAAAATTAACAAACAAACGAACGAGGCATCCAATTGGTTTTTGTTCCTTCTTTCGAGATTAATCCTATTTTTTTTTTTTTGTTATATAAATCGAAATGAAAAGTTTGTAATACGTAGGGTGTTTGATTTTTTTGTTTCTTTTTTTCTTTATTATTTTTTTGGATATTGTTACCAACCAACGATTGGAATAATCATATTTTGAATATAATCGTTTATATATGTTATTTCGATTAAATATTTTTTAATCTACGAATTTATACCTTCGCAAAAAATCATATATATATATATATATATATATATATATATATATATATATAACAAAAGCAACGAAATCCCAAAATAAAATCTGTACCTTCGTAAACCCGTTTACGAATTACAAACCCTTCCGAATCGTTTACACATTGCTGCATGTCATGCGTTATATATATTTTTAAAAGGATAACACTTTTATTTATAGTTTTCCTTTTTTTTAATTTTCCCAACGTTGACGCGCACGAATGCAAATCTACTTAAAAAAAAAAAAAAAGCAGTCAAACGTACGTGTCATAAGTATCTATATATATACTTTATTAGAAAAAGGAAATAAAGATAATTCTTGCCGATATAATTTTGAAAACGAATATTCGTTTAAACGTATAATAATAATAATGATAAGAAAAAAAAAATCTCAACGAAAATAGAAAAAAAACATAGATGTGTTGATCCGAAACAAAAAGAAAGTACAAAAAAACTCTTTTAAAAGTATGCGCGCTCGCGCGTTACTGAAAAAAAAAAAACGCGTATGTAAAATTAACACGCATAGTTAATAATACTACGTTACGAGTACGGGATAGGGGGGGAGGTTGACGGGGGGGGGCAAAAATATATTCAGATTGATGGAAGGGTGGGTGGGTGTTTTGGAATTGTGTGTACGAGAATAAAAGGGGGAAATGGTGATACGGGGAAAAGAAAGGGAAGGAATGATGCATATAGGGGGGGGCAGGGGGAGGGAGGTAAACGTTAGGAGACGACGTCAGTCGTCAGCTGAACTGCTATCGGGATCCGTGTACACGCGCGTTGGATAAACGAGGATGGGTGAGAAGAAGAGGAGGAGGAGGTGGAGAGGAAAGGGGAACATAGTGACGAAGGGTGATCGACCGAACGCGAAGACTAACCAACACACACGCATATATACATACATGAATATCATACAGAGAGAGAATGAGAATAGGTGAGGGATTGGGTTGGTAGTTGTAGTGTGAGACAGAGATGACAACAGGAAGAGTATGCACTGGCAGCACACACGATGCACTTTCTGCTTTACTACTCTCTAACACGTATGTGTATTATTTTTGTGTGTGTTGTGTATGTGTATGTATGCGTGCATGCGTTTTATACACATCTATGCAGATTTATGTATGACCGTTTGCATGCGTAAATAAATATGCACATTGGTTATGTATTTGTGTGCGTTTGTTGTGTGTGTGTGTATGGGAATAACGTGTGTATATGAGAGAAGACGATGGACTCCGGGGGCCCTTATCGTGAAACGCAAATAAGTCTCGTAAGAAGGAGAAGAAATTGTTTGTTGGTGGTGATGGTGGTGGTGGTGTTGTTGGTAATGGTTAGAGTTAGGAAAGAGAAAGAGAAGTTTATGCGATTACTATCGTATCGAATCTCCATGAGAAAGAGAGAATGAGAGAGAGAGAGAGAGCATGTTTATATCTTTTAACGATACGTCGAGGAATAATAGATGCAAGTTAATTATACGATCTTAAATCTTTAGTTTGAAATGTTTTATTATTAGATAAGCTAATACTATTTTTATTATTATTATTATTATTATTATTATTATTAATATTATGAGTATCTATTATTATTCAGGTTTTGTGTAGATATTTATTTAGACTAGCATGAACGGGGGGTTATAAGAATAGCATTCGATCGAAATGAGGAAATACGATCTAGTAGTTTGGTGGATTAGAAATAGAATTTTATTGCATCCACTTTATGGTGGGTAGTGGACGGGGTGGGGCAGGGACAGGGACAGGGACAGGGAAGAAGGGGTCTACCAAATTCTGCTATTTATGTATGTATATGTGTGTATATAGAATGGGAGTAGTAGTTATTACATTGTGTTTGTAGAGAAAAGAACTGTCTGTGGTTTAGGACTACTATCGTGTATGTGTGTGTGTATATATATGAGTGTAATATACATTTATATATTTTTATTTCTGTTTTTATAGCTTTACATTTCGATAAAACAACAACGTTTGTTCCTCGTCATTCGTCATTCTGACACCATACACGTTGTTTCTTCCGTCCCGTTATTAACTCGATTCGTGGACACCGGGTATAATGAATTTACGTTAGAACGTGTCGTATATTTGGTTACTTTTTATTTTTTTTCCTGTCTTTTCTTTTTTTTTTTTTCAAAACTACAAACATAAATACCCCATACACACCGACCTATATTTATGTTCTCCTGCTGTGTTATATTTTTAAGCGGACAATCGACAATTAACGTCACGATATTACGATTAGAAAAAATTAAATATTATGCGGGCGTAGTAATAATTATAAAAGGGTGAGGAGAAGTGGAAGGAAAGAAGGGAGGGAAGGGGGGCAGGAGAAATTTAATCGAAAGATTAAAACTACTATAATGTGAATGCAAATAAACGCAACGGTGTATTCGGAATACTTTTAACGTAACTATCGATTAGGATTAAAAAAAAAAAAAAAGAGAAGAAACAATTGATTAATAAGTAATTAAACATTATCTACGATTATTTTTTAATTTTGTAAAAAAACCAATTGAATTTGTTGGAAAATTTCGACTATATTCAGTTAATCGTGCGAACTAACAATCCACGTGGTTATAATAAACGTGTTAATAATTAATAATTAATAGAATAACCAATAGAATTATTTAATTATAAATTTCAATCGATAAGTATTAAAGGCGTATTAAAATTCTACAAATTGAATCTATATAAAAATAAGTGAAAAATATAATAATAATTGTATACTTGTACCATTAATGAGAATGCGTATTCATGCTTTTTAAGAAAAAAATATACATATAAATATATATATATATATATATGTATTATATATTGAGACGATCAAGGACAGTGTGGCCTACTTAAGAGAAACTTCAGTTAGGTGAACGGCATATCTAATCCAGGAATATCCACAAAGGAAATCCAGCACGACGTGTCACTTTCATAGTCTGCTAAGCACCGCAATCTTACTTCCTCTTTCGGATATGTGCGCGTTCGCGCATGAGTCTTTAAACACAGAGACACACACACGTATATAAGAGGGGAAATATCTTTAGTTTAACGTGCTTAAGAAGACATGAGAGAGAAAGAGAGAGAGAGAGAGAGTTAACACACGCTTTTTCGATAAGGTGCAGCAGCGTGGTAAGAAAGAAGGGTAAAGGGGAAGGAAGAAGGAAGGTTGTGGTTTGTTAGACGTTCTAGAGAATAGAGAGGGGGGTTGGGTGGAGATGGAAGGGGGTGTAAAGGGGGGTGGAGGGGGTGTGCGGCTTCTGATAAAGGGTCGTATACCCCGACAGTGGCACGCGTGTCCGTTACGATCACCGTGTATAATATTATATTGGATTCGAGAATGCTATATGTTTTATATTTCTTACGTGTTTTTTTTGTTATAATTCTTTATGATTATTAATAATTTATTTATTTTTAATTATATTGTGTTTTGTTTTTTCGTTAATAACTTTGATTTATCAACTGTAATGTGCATATATTTTTTTTGTCGTTGTTGGTTTTCTAAATAAAATTCAAATGCATTTTACAAATGAATATTTATTCGTATCGCGAGCGTACGCGTTGAAAAATTTTTTTTAAATATATTCAAATACATATTTCATTATTATTTTTAATTTTAATTTTAATTTTAAAATTATGAGATTATAAAGAAAATAAATGTAATTTTTGTATGAATTGTAATTGATAGTTCGAATCGTTTCGATCGATAGATAATCCAAATAAATTTAACGTTGTTTTTCTAGAAGAAAAAAAAAGAAAAGAAAAGAAAAGGAAAATGATAATACCTATTATTCGACAAAAAGTTAAAGTTAAATTACGTTTTTAAGGAATATTATATTCATATTATATTCGTATTACTAGAATGTTAAATTTAGGATAACAAACGAAATGGTTATAATAGTTATGAGTAGTTGTTGAACGACACGCAAATGAGAAAGATACGATACGATGAGGGGGGAGGGGGGGGGGGAAAGGCGCTTTGAAAGAAATATAGAAAAGCAATAAGAAAATCCTTTGAGAAGACTGATCCTAAAATTGTTTCTCTTCTTTACTTTGAAAAGAAAGAAACAACGTTTCTCATTCTTTATTCCTCTTTTATTCGTTCCTTAAGTTGGTGAACACTTATATCGTGATTTATTGCGATGCTTAATATTCGTTTTATCAAGATCAACGAGAAATGATTACGAAATAAAAGAAATAACAACAAATCTGATGATATTATTATTATTAATCAATTAGTTGTTTCTTTCGTCTAAAAATAAAATTCTTACTTAAAAGGTATCATAGGGAATTTGGATATCAATAAAAGAATTAGAACTTAATTTGAAAATTTTAGAATTAGAACTTAATTTTGAATTTTAGAAATTATAGAAAAAAAAATTTTAGAATTAGAACTTAATTTTAAAATTAAGAAATTTCCAAATTAAGTTTTAATTCTTTTTTTTGATGTCCAAATTCCCTATGATACCTTCTTATTATTATTAATACACACATATATATATATATATATATATATATATAAATAAATTATAAAAATAAATTTGGACATTCCCTACGATACCTAATTATTAATAATTTAATTTTTGGAGACGATAGAAATAACTAATTGTATAAAAATACATTTTCAAAGATATTATTATTATCCATGTGGAATGCAGCAGAAGGGGGGCAAGGGGGCAAGGGGGAGTTAGGGTTGTTTGGGTTATATGTGTGTATATGTGTTGTACTCACCATCTCTGGACATGCCAAGGCGTAGGCACTTTTGCAAACGACAATACTGGCACCGGTTTCTGTTTACACGGTCGACCACGCAGTTTTTGTTCCGCGGACATTGGTAGTTGACTACAGACGATTGGGACCGCCTGAAGAAACCTTTGCAACCCTCGCAGGTGATCACACCGTAATGAACTCCGCTGCTCTTGTCGCCGCACACCTTGCACGGGATTATCTCGATCTGGGCTGAAATAATCATTACAATGAATAAAACATATGTTTGATTTTAATTATTATAGTCATAATAATAATAATAATAATTAATTCATTAAATTTAATTAATCATATCATATATATATATAAACATATTATATATATATATAAACGCGAATTAGATCGTTGAATATGGATAAAATAACAACAAGAAATAGTAATAATAATAATAATAATAATAATCTATTCCTATATCATCCCCAATAATTCTTCATTGATCATCTTAATAATTTCTTAGAATAATATTAATTAATTATCAATGTGTGCGAAGTAATCGAATCCGAAATAATCGGGTACCTCGTATCGAATTAACGTGCAGTTTACGATCATCCGCGGAATGACGATGACTATTCGCAGGACTCGTTGATTGATTTTGATTAATAGCAGTTCTCTGTCTTGAATCGTCCTGAGGTTGCGGGCTAGTACTGTCCGCACCCCAAGTAGATCCACCAAATATCGAAAGACTTGTTCCTTCCATTGACAAAAAACTGAGACACCACCTACACCTACACCTCCACCACCACCACTACCATCACCATCACCATCACCTCCACCACTTCCTCCTCCTCCTCCTCCTCCTCCTCCTCCTCCACCTGTTTGTTTTTATTTTATCATTAACAACCAGTTGTCATCTGTCAATGATTTTGTTCTCTTCATTATTATAATTCATCCTCAGTACCGTCCATCCTTTTTTTCCTCTCGCAATCGTAATCATCGAATAATAATAATAATAATAATAACAATGATAATATTCTCACGATTGCCCTGCTCCTCCCCCTCCCCCTCCTCCTCTTCCTTTTTCTTTTGTTCAATCCTCCTCAATGTTCCTCTCTTTTCATCACCGTTCTTAGATACGTAACGATAAATCGTATCGCAATACCACAAAAATATATGTCCGTATAATAATGTTCCCTTTTTAAAGAAGAATTTCGTTGAATATTTATTCGAGGCCGACATTCAATCTCGGTCCTCTCCTTAATTTAATGTTGCCACGCTATATCGTGGAATAATGGGGACCACTTGCTTGCTTGCTTGCTTGCTTGCTTGCTTGCTTGCTTGCTTGCTTGCTTGCTTATTATTCGTTTGCCACTTTCGTCTAACGGATAGACAAAAATCAAAGAGAGAACAAACGAAAAGGAAAAATAAGAAAATAATGACTTCATTCAAAGTCAAGAAAATGGGTTCCGGGGGTGACGCTGAATTGGGCTGGGCTGGGTTTGGGTTGGGTTGGGCTGGGGTAATGTGTTGTTGGAGGGGGCTGCTGATGTAGGTGTAGAATTAACCCGAGAAAAAAAAATGTAAAATAAAAATAAAAATAAAAAGGAAGAACAAAATAATGCGCCGAGTGTACAGAAATGTTTCTCGCCGGTCTCTATTTTCGTTCGGAGCTTGCTTGCTCATATGATGATGCTACTGCATGCTACTGCTGCCTGCTGTTGCTGCTGTTGCTGCTCCTGCTGTTGCTACTGGCTCTCTCAATATCGGTATATGAGTGCGTTAAGCCAATGCAAGAAGAGAAAGAGAGAGAGAGAGAGAAAGAAAGAAAGAAAGAAAGAGAGACAGAAAGAGAGGAACAACGTCACGCACATGTACGATGCCACATACATTCCATATAATCATATATACACGCGTAACACGTACGTGTAATAATATATGTATCATATATACGTGAAAAACGAAGAGGAGGAGGGAGGAGGGAGGAGGGCACGGAAGCAACGAAGAGATTTGGTTTGCCCTGTTGTTTTTGAATCTGTGTATGTATACATATATGCGTGTGCGTATGCGTGTGTGTGTCCTCTCTCTCTCTCTATCTATCTCTCTCTTTCTCTCTCTCTCTCTCTCTCTCTCTCTCTCTCTCTCTCTCTCTTTCTCGAGTCGGACAACTCCTAGCGCCACGAGTAGCGTTGAGGCGCTTGCACCATACGGTCGAACATTACATAACCGAGAACGATGAACCCAGAGTACAGTCACCCGGCACGCTCGCATCTTCGACGTGCGTCATGCCTTGCCCCGGCAAGAGTGCAACGCGCCGGTTATACTACTACACTACTACTACTATTACTACTACTACTACTACTATACTACTACTACTACTACTACTAGGACTCTTCTATACCCGGAACTCCCCAAATGAAAAAAGAAAAGAAAAGAAAAAAATAAGAGGGGGACCAAATTTTTGTAACCTTTCTTCTCTCTTCTCTTATCTTTCTTTCTTTCTTTCTTTCTTTCTTTATCAAATAAAAAAAGAGATTCTCGTTGTCTCTTCTGCTATCGTTTAAAGTATCAGTCCAAGTTGTGTTGGTCGGAATGACGATTGCGATCTCGTTACGCGTTAAGTATATTTTTCTTTTCTTTTTTATTTATTTATTTATTTTATTTTATTTTTTATTTTATTTTATTTTATTTTATTTCTTTCAGGTCGTACGAGACGAGTACTTGAAAACAGATTAAGAAAGAAAGATAGAGGAGTTGTGACGATCGTTAAACGAAAGCCCACGTGCTTGAGATAGTGTGTATATAAAGTCACTTGATAGAAAGAAATTGTTGCTTTTTTATATATATATATATATATATATATATATATATATTTCTTTTTTTGTATATTATAACGAAATATAGATAGGACACGTAAGAAATGAAAATATTTGAAGAGTAAAATTTACCGAGGATTATTTTCTGCACACGCGGTGTACGTGTGTGTGCGCGCGCGCGCGCGCGTGTGTGGGGTATCTTTTTTCGGTTTTATTCGAAAAAACGAAGAACACGACGAAGGAATGAGTGAGATGGTTATGATTATAAGCGTAGGATTGATTAATCTAATGGTAAAAAGAAGGTAATTGTTTTTGAGGTGTAACGAGACACGATCATTGGGTGTAACAACGATGACGACGACAACAACAACTAAAATAAAAGACACAATCAAGAGAAAGATATGCCGTAGGTCCACGACGTTCGTTTGAGATGGTGAAGTTGTTTGAAAGATCTCTTAAGAGATCCCGACGGTACGGTGAAATACCGGTTTACATTGTCATAGTCGAGGACCATGGTGGAAGAGGTTATGTTCGTTATTCGCCATTTTCTTATTGGAGAAAAACGTCCAATCCCCTTAGTCTCTTAAACTCTTTCCTTTTTCTCTTTTTTTATTTCTATTTCTGTTTCTGTTTTTTAGGTAATCTTATCTATTTGATAGTAAAGAAGAGAAGTAAGATAAAGAATTACACAATATTCATTTGACGAAGAGGTATACATATATATATATATCTTAAAAAAAAAAAAAAAAAAAAATAATTCTAAACAAATATTTTGAGCAAAGATTAAATTAAAAAAAAAAAAAGACACACACGAACGGGAACACGTTCTGCAAGTCAACGTAGGAAGACTCCCAATACGTATACTAACTTATACACGCTTTCACACACAAACATACACATACACACGTATACTATGAAGAATCTACTCGTTTCCGACAGCTCGACCGCCACGAGCGGTCGCGCGTGTCGCGCATGCGCCAATACACAAACGCGCGATCAGGAAAATACACTTAAGATTTTGCACTACCCACTATCACTAACTAACTACCTAACTAACAAACAAACAAACTAACTGAACCGAACCAAACCGAACGAAACTATTTAATGTCACTAACGAGTACTAGGGTAATGCAGGAGAGAGGAGGTGGGTGGTTGGTAACGGTAAAACAAGTTTTCGATTTGGATCAAATCCAAAAGTGAACCAACCCATTCCTTGTATCATTTCGTTTAGTTAACCGGCGTCACTATTATACTCATATTTTTCGGCCACGTAAAACACCAAAAACACATGCACGCTGGTGGCTAGTAGTGTTAACACATTCTCGACGTTCTCTTCCGGCTAACTTTTGCGAGTTTTTTTATTTTGTTGTTGTTCTTTTCGATGTGTCCCTTCTTTCGATTCGATACTCGAGAAAATACAAGAAGATGAATAAAAAATAAAATAAGAAGAATATGAAATATGTATATGTGTATTGTATGTGGAAGGATAGCAATGAGACAAAAAGTAGGAATGTGCAGCGGCAACAGCAACGGTGATGATGATGATGATGATGATGATGATGATGATGATGATAAAAATGTGTACGAAGACGATGGCAATAAACCAGGAAGCAACGAACTATCCTTCTCCCTTTCTTCGTTTAAATATTTCGCCAAGATTTTTAACTTCCTTTTTCCACTACTGTGTTTCAAAAATAACACGTGTCACTCAATACACTTTATAAGTACACACATTCTCAATGTATATTTTTATTATATTTATATATATATATATATATATTAATACGAGCATATCACACACACACACTGTCAAAAGAATATATATATAAAAAGAAACGAACGAACGAACGAATAAACAGCTACACGCATAAACAAATAAATAAATAAACAAAAGCGTTAGGTGAGGGAGGGGGTGGGTGGTTGGTTGGTTGGTTGGTTAGATGGGTTGTCGTATATCCTTCTTTCTTCGTATTGTATTAAATACGGCCGGAAAAACTCGCGGAAAGTTCACGACTGCCGCGTGAATATATTTCGGGGTTCGACGAGCTTCGAGTAAGAGTATGCGTCGTGTGTTATACGTGTATACGTACGCATACGAAAGAGAAAGAGAAAGAGAGAGAGAGAGAGAAAGAGAGATAGATAGATGGTGGTGTTTTTCGGGGACCGGCGTAGCGGGCTGGCATCTCACAATATGTCAGAACTTCCCGTTTCCCCACAATCCTCTCACCACCGAACACCAAGGCAGGTCACTGAACTGTGCGCGCCTCAGCCGATGATGGCCGAGTGCTGCCTCACCCTTCACTCCACCTTTTCCCTCATCCCTCACCGAGCAAGCCTCCTCCCGCAACACAACCGGCGTTCTCGACGAACCGTCACTCTTACACCCCACCCCACCCCCCCACCTGCCCCCCTTCCCATCTGCTCACATAGCCCTCATCAACCCCACTCTCTACCAATCTTTTCTCCTCCTCCTCCTCCTCCACCTACTCTACCTCCTCCTCTTCCATTCCTCTACCAACACTCGGCACAGTGCCGCGCTCCGTAATCGAGCACCCCACTTCTTCTTCTTCTTCTTCTTCTTCTACCACCTCCTCCTCCACCTCCTCCACCTCCTCCTCCTCTTACTCCTTTAGTTACAAACCGAAGTTTTCCGAGAGTCTACCGAGTATTACCGAAGTTACACGAAGAAATTGTCCAACCGAATACGAACTCGCGCGCTTTCCGATTCGTTTGCTCGTGTGTGGAGAACGATTACTAATACTATAATAAAATACTACTACTACTATTACTACTACTACTAATACTACTATATTTACTACTACTACTATTATACTCATGCTACCGATACTTCTGTTTCTGTTTCTCTGTGTGTTGCTTGCGTGTTTGCTTCTGCGACACGCGTTAACTTTATTAACGCAACGGGACTGGTTAAGGGCAACGCCAAGAAGGAACCGCCGCCGAATGATGCACGCACGTATCGTGTTTCTTATTCGTGAATGATTCTTAACGTACATTTTTAAGAGGACCACTCGCCGCGCGCCACCGTTGTTTGGGAATTTTGGGTAGATGACTCTTTGATTTTATGCTTTTTTCTTTCCCCCTTTCTTTTTTTTTCTTAACTACACCCCTCCAACCCCCTTCTCTCCGTTGGATAATTTTATTTTTAGGTTTCGTTGATACATATGTATATATTTGTTTTTTATTTTATTTTATTTTATTTATTTACTTATTTATTTATCAGGAAAAAGAGATAATAATCGTTGAGAGAGAGAGAGAGAGAGAGAGAAAGAGAGAGAAAGAGAGAGAGAGAGAGAGAGAGAGAGAGAGAGAGAGAGAGAGAGAGAGAGAGAGAGA
>JACGWG010000033.1:611248-622193 GCA_023678865.1 Polistes exclamans
GAGAGAGAGAGAGAGAGAGAGAGAGAGAGAGAGAGAGAGAGAGATAGGACTATATTCTTATTGTTAGTTAAATAACCAAGTTGGAAAAAATCACCGAGAGAAAAAAATTTTATTTCTCTCGAACACAAGCGAAGTGTGTGTATCTTCTTTTTCTACTTCTTCTTCTTCTTCTTATTCTTCTTCCCAACCCTTTTTTTCCAATCCTCGAGAAACATTCCTCCCCCTTTTCTTCCCCCTTAGCAACTTTATCTCCTCTCTTTTTAACATGTCAAGTCTTTCTCATTCGACAAATCTTTCCTCGTCATTGTTTCTTCATTCGTTCCTTCGTTCCTTTGCTTGTTGGTCGTTTCACGAGTGTTCTCTCACTCTCTCTCTCACTCTCTCTCTTTCTCTCTCTTTCATTCTCTCTCAGTCTCTCTTTTTACCCCCCTCTGTCTCCTTTTTTACTCCCCCGTCACACCCCACTCGTCTCTGTTAACCTCCTACTCTCCTCTCCTCTCTTCTCCTCTCTCTTCTCTTCTCTTCTCTTCTCTCCTCTCCACTCCCCTTCCCTTCCCTCCCTTGCCATTCTCGTGGTTTTTTTTTCTTTTTGCCTCTCCGGCCTTCCTCTCCGGTAGAACACGGTAACCGTCGTGTCCCTTTCGCTCCTTCTCTCATTTATTGCATAACCCGTGCACGAGGTTGCCAACCTGCGTCCGCGTAATACTCTATAAATACGTTTCACAAATAAATAATCGCACGACGATATGTATGTGTACACCCCACTTCATCTCCCCCCCCCCCTGCGCCCCCTCCCCACATTTCTTGTTGCGATTGCAATTCTCGACGAAGACGTCAACTAATCTCTCTAACGCATATTTACATGTGTGTGTTTGTGTGTGTGTGTTAGTTTTAATATACAACGGTTATGAATAACATGGAACATAGTTCGGTTCTTGCTCAAATAAATTTGGAGTATTGTATATATATGTTTATATATAGATAGGTATTTTAGGGTATTAATTATATTATATATATATGTAAGAGTAATAAACACTTATATGTGTTATTTGTTATATATATAAATTTAGCATGTAAAGTTTAGAAAATGTCAGAGAATGCAATGCTGTAAATTGTGCATCTTTGCAATTTCTTTGAAAAGTTTCGGTAATTATTTTTTATACTAAAAGTAATTAAATTTTAATAAAACTTATATTAAATTAAAGTACATTCTTTTGTCTACGCGTAGAACACCATATCGAGTTATAAATTTAGCATGTAAACTTCAAAAAATGTTAGAGAATGCAATGCTGTAAATCGTGCATCTTTACAATTTTTTGGAAAAGTTCAAGTAAATATTTTTTATACTTTTAGCAAATGGATTTTAATGATTTTTATATTAAATTAAAGTGCACTCTTTTGTCTACACGTAGAGTATCTTTTCGCGTTATAAAACAATCTGAAAAGGTTCAGAAAATGTCAGAGAATGCAATGCTGTAAGTCGTGCATCTTCGCAATTTCTTTGAAATGTTTCGGCAAATATTTTTTATACTTTTTGCAAATATATTTTAATGAAACTTATATTAAATTAAAGTGCACTCTTTTATCTAAACGTAGAATACAAATTTGAGTTATAAATCAATCCGGAAAGGTTCATAAAATTGCAAAGAATGCGATGCTGCAGTTTTTTTCCTACTTTGCCGGTTTATTAAAATGTTTCGGCAAATATTTTTTATACTAAGAGTGAATAGATTTTAATAAAACTTATATTAAATTAAAGTGCACTCTTTTAGCTACACGTAGAGTACAAATTTGTGTTATAAATCAATTTGCAAAGGTTCGAAAAATGGCAAAGAAAAGAGTAATGCCTAAAACCAGGCATTGTTAACATTGCCGGCCTAGGTTCCAAACCACCCCCCGGCAATGTTAACAATGCCTGGTTTTAGGCATTACTCTTTTCTTTGCCATTTTTCGAACCTTTGCAAATTGATTTATAACACAAATTTGTACTCTACGTGTAGCTAAAAGAGTGCACTTTATTTTAATATAAAAATCATTAAGATCCGCTTGCAAAAAGTATAAAAAATATTTGCCGAAACATTTTAAAGAAACGGCAAAGTAGGAAAAAATTTTGCAGCATCGCATTCTTTGCCATTTTATGTACCTTTGCAGATTATTTTATACCGCAAAAAGGTACTCTACGTGTAGCTAAAAGTGTGATCTTTAATTTAATATAAAAATAATCAAGATCTGTATGCTCTAAGTATAAAAAATATTTGCCAAAACTTTTCAAAGAAATTGCAAAGATGCACTATTTTCAGCATTGCATTCTCTGATATTTTATGAACCTTTGCGAATTAATTTACAACTCCAAAATGTATTCTACGCGTAGATAAAAGAGTGCACTTTAATTTAATATAAAAATCATTAAAATCTATTTGCTAAAACTATAAAAAATATTTATCTGAACTTTTCAAAGAAATTACAAAGATGCACAACTTACAGCATTGCATTCTCTGACATTTTCTGAATTTTACATGTTAAATTTATATCTTAATATGGTGTTCTACGCGTAGACAATAGAGTGTACATTAATTTAGTATAAGTTTTATTAAAATCTATTCACTTTTAGTATAAAAAATATTTACCAAAACTATATATATATATATAAAGTATTATGTTTAATATTGCCTGTTGTAAAATCATATTGGGAATTATTTAACAATATTAATATTATATAAATGTGTGTGATTGCAGTCTGATACATATATAATAGAATAATAAACGTTTCGAAAATAATTCGTGGTAAAAGGATGATTTTTATTTGATTCGCAGTTTAAATTCGATAAATTTCCTCTGATCAATTTCACGTTTATTTAAAGAATTTTCAGATTAATTTTCTATAAGAAAAAATGAAACGAGATTATTATTATAATTATATACGATTTATGTTCTTCAATCTTTTTGTCCACACCATACAGCCAATGTGTTTGCGAAGGTTGGTAATATCAGAGTCCTAATATAAGTGCATTACTTTTCTTTTCATTTTTGTTTTTTTCCCCCATTTCGAAATTCATTGCAAGTGCGATAACAACAACAGCGTGGGGGGGACTGTTGATAGATGGGGACAGATAAATGAAATAAATTGAAAGAAAGAAATATCATATAGAACGATAAAAAAAAAAAGGGAATGATGAAGAGAAAAGAAAGCATCTAAGCTAACGAGCCTTTCTCTAGTTGCTTAGAAACGAAATACTGAAAGATAAGGTCATTTGGAGATTGGAATGCGGTATAACGTAGAGTATAGTAACAGCATGTAACTTATTTAGCTATTCCGAATATAAATGTGATGATTTCTTTTGAATTTCTACCCCCCACTCACTCCTCATTCCTCTCTCCCTTTCCCTTTTTCTTTTCTTTTTTTTTTAATCGAATATCTCGAGGATCTTCTTCTTCCTTCTAATATTTTATTAGGTAATTTTATATAATATGTATAATTTTATTTAAAATCAATGAAATATATGTGCAATATAACTAAATATTTTTAGATTTGTTTGATACGTTTCAAAGTGAATTAACTATAGAATTCTGACGTGGTATATATATATATATATATATATATATATATATAACTTGTACCTCGTTAGGAATATATATTCAAGTAGGTAAAGGATCGATTCAGTCAGACGAAAACCGTCACCAAATGAAGTAATATATTATTTCCTCTATTAGAGAATAGATATTTTAAGAATAATTATCGAATACATTTATTTTACCTTTTTGTAGATCATAATAAAAAGATATCTCAAAGTTTTTAATTGCATATTCATTAATATTCAATGTTATACGTAATATTTCAAATATAATGTTAATATGTGTTAAATAGTATAACACATGTGTGTTTTTCGTAACATATTTTTCGTTTATATATTTGCATAGATAATTATAAAAAAGGTAAGATAAATTGAAAATATATATTTGATGATTTATTTTATTGTCTACAATGTATGTGTTAAGTATATACGGTTTAATCCTTTATAATCGTTAGACTTGAAACTTTTTAATTCACCCTCGTGTTAAGTTCAACAATTTTCAACCCCTTCTTTGTGGTAAGCTCAAAACTTCTTAACCCTCCTCATCGTTGTGTGTTAACATAAAAAATGTTATGTTACTTTCTCGGAAGAGTTTATAATATTATAATATAATATGTAATATCATATATTTTATGTTTATAGATACACACAAAATTAAATATATATATATAATATTATTTTATTTTATACACGCTTGTTGTTTTTCGTACGTTTTTTTAATTTTCTTTATCGTTTCTTTCAAAAAAAAAAAGATATATATATTTGATAATATTTATAAAACATTTTGAGATAATAATGTTGCATATTCGAATACAACATCATTTATGTTTTTCAAATGTGTACGTGCATCTTCTTTGCGACAAGATTACAACAGAGAACAACTTTCACGAATTCATTTAAATCCACTCTCGTAATTATATCGGCAAACACATTTCACCTATTTACAAGATCGATGTTTTCTCAGTTTCAACCTAGTAGTAGTAATAGTAATAGTAATAGTAGTAGTAGTCTCTGGATATCATCCTAATCATTTGTTCGAAAAGTTTCTTCATATACTTTTCCAAGTTTTTTCTTTTTGCGATCGAAATGACAGCTTTAATCGGCAGAGAGGGGTTGTCCTCGTCGTTAAGAAGTGGTTGCATCTACCATACACCATCACCACCAAACTTTACCACACCCCCTTTCCAGAACAATTTAACTTTAAACTAAACTTACTTGCTTGATTTCAATTCTACGTCAGTTCGAAGAGACATTGGCCTTGATTTTAACTCGAGAATTGGGAACGCGTATACTTTCGTTAACCAATCAAATTATATTCTAGTCAATTATTTAACGTATCGTTTAACCCTTCTTTCCATGATTTTTTCTTTTCTTTTAAAATAAATCAGGGTGATGTAATTAATGCTCTAGATTAAAGGAAAAATATTTAAACAAAATCCTAGTGCTATTTTTTGACAACTGCGATTTTGTTGTACGCAATAGTCGTTTAAAAAGTTGCCAGCAACAATAAATATACAGTACAAGGGTTTTGAGTTCCCTTTTTTTGTTGACTAAATATTATGATTGAAATTTCCATCATCATGCAAAGAAGGGTTAATAATTAATTAATTAATTAATTAATTAATATATAACTATTCTCAAATATAGAAAATTTTTTCCCCCGAATATGGAAAGCTCTTTTTTTCTTTATCTTTTTTTTTGTACCTACCCACCCCGCCCCACCCCCTTTAACTTCGGGAGAAAAATAGAAGGAATAAAAATCAATGTGTGTTCCCGTTTTATTTAATTTTCTTTTTAAAATTACCGCGCGACTCCGTTTTTTTCCGGTTTCTCTCAACTTTTCTTCGTCCGTTTTCGAACATTTACGTAATCCAACTTTTCTTTTTTTTTTTTTTCTCCTCTTCCTGCGAGGAGTTACGTTTTCTTGGACCGAGATTCTTGGATATATGCGAGAATGTAGGTCAGACACATACAGATACGAATTGTGCGATCGTTGAAAGGATGATGATGATGATGATGATGATGGGGATACTTCTATCGAATGATTTTTTCGATCACGATCCAGGAAAGAAATCAAAATAACGACAACAAAAATAACAAATAAGAAAAGAAAAGTCAAACAAAATTAAAAGAAAAAACAACAACGAATTAATAAATTAACGAATAAGGAATGAAGAAATGAAAGATTGATTCATGGTAATTAGGTCACTGGAACACCAAGATAAAAATTATATCGAACGTGAATGAAAACATCAATTTAATTGTAATTAATGTAAAAGAAAATCTCGTTAATGTTAACTGAGATTAACATGAACAAAGTATTAATAAACAAACAATTCAAAAAAATTGAGAAACTCGTTGTACAAAATATAATTGTTGAGAGTTTAGGTTAAAAAAATAAAAAGAATAGTTGGCGAGAATTTCTGAGCGATGTTATGCGATTGAAATTATGAAAAGATGACGATGTAGACGTAGACGACGACGACGACAACGACAACGGCAACGACGTCGACGTCGACGTCGACGCACCCCTAACGATCGAAGCCGCGCCGAGCGTGTTATTTATAGCCGTGAGTTGCGTAATGGGGAAGAAATATGGGGCGAGTGAATAATAGATTCCAAAGGAACCCTTTTTTTTCTTTTTTTTTTTCATTCCTTTTTCTTTTCCTTCTTCCTTTTCCTTTTTTCCTTTTTCCTCGTTATAAGATAACGCGTGAAACAAAATAATATATATATATTATTATTATTATTATTATTATTATTAAAAAAAAATATATATATATAAATATTAAATTTTATATATATTATATATTATAATATATATTATTAAAGTATGTATATATATATATATATTAAATTTTATATATATTAAATATTATAATTAAAGTGTGTGTGTGTGTATTGTGTGTATGCATATATATATTATATATTAATGATATATATATTTATTTATTTTTTTCATTTAATTTTGCACGCGAGAATAAGGGTGGGAGTAAGCACAGGTGAACAAAAGGTATAGAATGCAACTAACGATTCACGTATATGTTTACTAAAAAAAAATATAGAATAAAAAAAAGAAATAGATCAAAGTAAAAGTATATAAGGAAGATCGAAAAGGGGGGGGGGAAGAGAGAGAAAAAAATAAAAGGGGATCATCGTTGTATAAAGATTGATGATGGATGATGAAAAGAGATAGGAAAAAGGATATAGAATGGAAATCGTTGTTACCCGTTGTTCCATGCTTTTGCGCGTCCGATGCGGACCAGAGAGTTCTCGTCCGGTCATCTCTCTCTCTCTCTCTCTCTCTCTCTCTCTCTCTCTCTCTCTCTCTCATTCTCTTTCTGTCTGTCGTATGAAAGAGAGGATGAAGAAAAAAGAAAAAGAAAAAGAAAAAGAAAAAGAAGAACCGTCGAGGAGTTAGGGTGTTGCGTCAGGGTGGTAGGTGTGGAGCTGAGGGGTTAGGAGGGGAGTTAACGGGGTGGGTGGGAAGGGAGAGCTTTTATCCCGGAGGACGAGAGAGAAGAAGCAGCAACGGGGATCTATCGTTGCGAGAAGAGTGGAGCTTACGTAACACAGAGAAGAAGACTCTTCGTTGAGAGATAGGGGGAGGAGGAAGAGGTGGAGGAGGTGGTGGAGGTGGAGGATACTTTGTGCTGGTAAAGATGCAAACGCCTTCCCAACTCCCTTCCTCCCACACCACCCCACCTTACCTCCCCCCCCATCCTTTTAAGAGTTCCATGTATATACCTATTGTACATATATAGGTAAAGTAAAGAGTGGAAAATAGTTTGTTCGTAGTAGTATTAGTGCGCAACTGCGAATGAGTTTCGTTCGAGCGTGGCAAACACAGCAACAGTAACAACAGCAGCAACAGTAACAGCAGACACAAGAATGACCGTTACAGTTTCCTTAAGAGAAACCCTCTTAATGTGCTAATACTTACGACATCGACATCGAGTTACGAAGGGGGTTAAAGCCTATGTTACTACCAAACACATACACACACATCTACCTATCTAACTATCTATCTATCTATCTACTATTCGTCTTCACATCTTACGTTAGGTGTTAGTTGAACGGATCGAACGAACGAACGAACGAACGAACGATCGATGCCAAGATCGTTAGGTATTCGAAAGGATTTTGTCAAATTGGGCCAAATGCGACATGAATAGCTTTGAAATCTCCCGCCAAGAAGGACAAGCAAAACGTGTGTATACAAGACAGGATCTGTATAACACAACACAAACCATTTTCACGGATTTTATTTTATTTTTTTCTTTCTTTTCTATTCTTTTCTATTCTTTTCTTTTTTCTCTCTCTATATCCAAAAAGAGAAATCTTTTTCCATATATAATACATACCTTTGTCACATTGTTGGAAATAATAAATAAAAGACGAATAAGAATAAGAATAAGAGACACATCTCTTGAGAAGAGTAAAAGAAGTAGGTGGAGAAGAAGTAGGAGGAAAAGAAGGAGAGGGTTGTTGTTGTTGTTGTTGTTGTTGTTCGGGGACTCCCCGGCGTGACGAAATAGAAAATTCTTTCATTTATTTGTTTAACTATTCTGAATAAAGAGTGAAACTAAGTCGATAGAAAAGAAGACTACTACCTATCCTACAACTACCCTTATTCTAAAACTTTTCTCCACCCCTTTCCCTTCCCTTTCCCTTCCCTTTCCCTTCCCTTTGCTTCCCTCTTTGGAGTGTGGTCTCTCGCGTGCGAAAAGTCAACGTTTTTCCGGCGGTCAATACGAGGAGGGATCATGCTAGAGAGAGAGAGAGAGAGAGAGAGAGAGAGAGAGAGATAGATATATAGATATATAGATAGATAGAAAGAGAGAAAAATAGCGGCAAGCTGGTGCCGGAAGGTTAGTAACTTGGTCGGACGGTGAACGACCGAGGGAGTTTACTACGCATGCGCGAGGACGCCGCTGACCCAGATGCGCGCAACGTGATTGCCGCCGCCGTTCGGCAATCATCGCCGATTTTCGCCAATCCTCGGGGACTCTCGTGGTCGACTCGCGGTTGACCCACATCGCACGTTCGCCATTCGCGCCACTCGCGCCGTGCGCGTTGCTTCGTGCACCACGGACTCGACGAGACCTATTATCGTCTTCCCCCCCCCCTTCCTCTCCCTCTCCTCACCCCTCTCTTCACCATCCCTCGTCAAGCCTTTATCCTTATCTTTATCCTTTCTTTTTTTCTTTTTCTGTTTTTTTTTTTTTACCTAACACTTCTCTCTTTTTATTTCTTCGATCATTCGACGACGAGGTTTATTCAAAGAATAACGTTTAACGGCACTATTATATTATATGCAACGTTATCTATATTTTAAAATCGTTTTTTTTTCTTTTTTTATATATGTATATATATTTCTTCTAATGCTATATATGCAACTTTGTAGTAATTTTCTTTTTTTCCCTGTTACAGGTTTATACTTCGTTTCTTTTCTTTATTTATGTTTTATGTTATCGTTACGATATCGATCTTTTTTTTTTTGTCAACGTTTTATTTATACTTAGTAATAACAGTTTATAGATTAATTCTGGAATTATATTGAACATGAATTTAAAACAAAAAAAAAAGAAAATATAATGGTGTATTACACTATGTGTTGCACCGTTTCTGACGATCGCTTGAGAATAAAGAAAAAAACCAGTTTGAAAGTTGTGTGATAGTTAGGTAGTTATATATTTCTCTTCTATTGGTCGACGTTCCAACAGAAATCCGCGTATATATATATATATATAATCGTCGAAACGATATTATGACGCATATAAGAGCATTGTTTATGTTTAACCGTGCCATACGCGATGACAACGACAACGAGAATTACGGTGGTGGTGGTAGTGGTAGTAGTAGCAGCTACGGTGGTAATGGTAATGGTGGTTTCTGTAGTAGTAGTTGTATAGCTGAACGACGACAGGTGCAGTTAAGAACACGTAATGGCAATTTCGTTCTCCTCTTACATGGTTTTATTGGAAAAGAACCTTCATTGAATTATCGGTCATCGTCGTTCGAAGTTGTGTTGTCCATATCGATGTGTTAACGGCATACTACCACATTATTGTTAGATATAGTCATTGGTACCGGTCACGGATGACCGGTGTACCCCGTAGTAAAACGTAGTTTAACGGTCGCGTTCAAATTACTCATTAAAATCGCAGTAATCCTGACGCATATTATTGTTATCACCATTATCATCATCATCGTCATCGTCATCGTCATCGTCATCGTCTTTGGTATAGTCGATATAATTCGATCGTAATGAAATAACAAAGATCCGTATGCAATATAAGTTATGTCATTTTCATACGATTGTAATTATAACCACCACAACGAGATCATTTTCTTCTTAACCAAGTCGAATAATAATAATAATAATAATAATTGAATTAATCTATTATACGTTAAATGGAAATCGATTTAACATTTAAACAGTACTAAATTTTGTTTTGACAGCAGCAACATTACCGTGTCAAACCTTCAACGTGTTTCGATAAATCTGATAAAAACACGACGTGTGTTTTAGATCCAGTTGGAAATTTCCGCAAACGAAACGAATCACCTTCGAAAATGTTTTATCTTCCTATTGCAACCCTTTCTCTCATACACACACATACACACAGGTTCTTTAAAGTCCCCAACGATTTTGAAAATAAGATGACACGTAAATTCGTAAAGTATAAAACGCGGATTAAAATTTCAATATAATAATTCTATTTTTATTTGATATATATTTCTGTTGTTTTTTTTTCTTTTTTTTGCATATTACTTATAGAAAATATTATAATTCAAATATGTGTAATGACTTTACAATCATTACGAAAGATTTTTGTAATATGCATAGAAACCCAAGTTGGTCAACAATGGTGCGAAGTATAGATTTTCTCGAGCACGTTTCGTAAGTACTTTAAAGAGTATATAATTTTGGATCTATTAACTCTGATTAGTATGTGTATGTAATATTAAAAAGTATTCATTCGAATCATTGAAAAGTATCGTCGAGAGGGTTGACGAAATACATTCTGTCTTCCTTTCTCTCTCTTTCTCTTTCTCTTTCTCTTTCTCTTTCTCTCTCTTTGGACATGCGTACATGATCGACTATCCTTGAAGAAATAAAACAACAACTGCTGCTGCTGTTGCTGTTGCTTTTGCAGGGTGCTGAACAAACCTAATCGAGTAATAGTATGTAATGGTAAATCGTATGTGGTGAAATTTAGAAAGCATGCCCGCATTCGATGAGATCGTCACTCTCATACATGCATCTCTATCTTCTCCATATATTTCTCATTCCTATACGAATCATATTATAACGTGTACACGTAAAAAAAAAGAAAGAAAAAATGGGTATATAAAAATTATTCAAT
>JACGWG010000033.1:648199-667274 GCA_023678865.1 Polistes exclamans
CCAATCCAAAAAACAACTTCCCTAAGAATAAACTTAGTATTAATATTTAATATAGTTATAATATATATGAGGTAGGAGGAAAAAAAAAGGAACGAGATGACACGCGTCGAGAGAAAGGAGTGGGGATGGGGTGGAGAGGGAAGGGGAAGGGGGAAATAAAAAATGTAAATGAAAAAGAACATCGGATATTATTTGTCGTAGGAAAAAAAAAATGATAAAGAAAAAAAACGAAAGAAAGAGAAGAAAGTGAAGAAGGTGGATTGGGGTGTAGGTGGAGGGTGAGGGGAGTTTCAGGGGATGATGGCGAAGAATAGAAGAAGAGATGCAGGTAGGGTAAAGAAAAGAAAAGAATAAAAAAAAAAAAGAAGTGAAAAATGAAAAAGGAACGATAGTCATTGTTCATAATAAAAAAAAGTTCCGCCCACGTTCCTACGTTCCCTTCATTCCTTTTCTTTCTTTTTCTATATTCCAAAATTCCTACGTTCCCCAACTTTAAACTTATTTCGCAAATCCTTATATAATTGTCCTGCACTTCAATAAACGATACGAAATAATGATTCGCACGTGCAGTTTCTCACTGCATTTTCTATGGGGGTGGGGGGATGGTGAAATCAACTAACCAACTAACCAACCAACCAATCAAACCCCATATTCTTAATCGTAATATTAGAATAAATCAAAAATTCGTACATTTAATTCTATTACAAATTGTATATTGTAAATTGAATCATAATGAATATTATTTGTATTTTTGTAAAATATATCTTTGACAATATTAATTTAAAAATAAAAAATTGGAAGAACATTTGTTTAAGCCTAACGATAATCATAGTTGTAATTCGAGTATGGACGACAACTATAACGACAACTATAACGACGACGTAGTAGATGACGGTGACACGAAATGGGCTTCGGTTGCACGGGCGCGCGCTGTTATCGATCTGCGAACCCACGCTTCCGTTCCTCCACCTCCTCCTCCTCTTCCTCCTCAACCTCCTCCTTCTCTTCTTCCACCTCTGCAACCTCCTGCAACTGCAGCTGCAGTAGCAGCACCACCACCACCACCACCACCACCACCATCAGAAGAGGTTTTATAGTAGTAGTAGTAGTAGTAGTAGTAATGGTCGAGCCAGTAACAGCACACCCCGAACGACTCACCCCTCCAGAACAACCCCTCTTTCTCTTCTCCATTCCTCACCCTTTTACCCCTGCCCTGCTCTGCTCTACCCATCCCCCACCCCCTTCATCTCTCATACTTCCCTTTTCCTCTTTTCCCTCGCTAGCGAACGCTACTATTCCCTTTCCCTCCCACACCCTAGTTTCCCTTTTCTTCCTTTTCCTTCATACTTTTCCCTATGCCTCCAGAACTACCCCGTTCATTTTTTTTTTTCTTTCTTGTTCTTGTTCTTCCATTTTCTAGGCCTAGTCTTTCCATTTCTTTTTCTCTCTCTCTCTCTTTCTCTCGCATTCTTAATCTTTTTCTCTTTATCACGTTTTTTTCTTTTTTTCTATTTTCTTTTCAGTCTCCTGTTGGATTTGTAACCCTTTTTTTTTCTCCCTTCTTCTTATCCTTCATAGGTGAAAGAAGATTTCAAATTGTTCGCGATTGTAATACCTGAGAATTTTCGATGTTTTCTTCTTCGTTTTCTTTTTTCTATTTCTTTTATTTCGAATTATTTATTATATATTTTACACACACACACACACATACGTTTGCAAATAAATATTTTGTAATAATTGATATATCATATATTTAGAAATAATAATCGAGATAATTTATTAAGGTGAACTGAGAAAAATTAAAATTCGTGCATTGTTTAGAATGAATATTTGCGATAGAAAAATTTTACAAAAAAAAAAAAAAAAAGAAAGAAAAAAAATCCATTACCGTGGTAAATTAAAATTTCAACGCAATAAACGTAGGGTAGCAGCTTTTGGTTCACCATATAAAAAAAAGTACACGCATAACAGTGTTTCCGATGATTTGTTCGATCGTGTCAAATATACTTTTTTTTTTTTTTCTAATCCTTTGATATAGTTTTAGAAATAAAATTAATAAAAAAAGAGAATTAAGAAGAGAGAGAGAGAGAGAGAGAGAGAGAGAGAGACAGACAGAGAGAAAAAAAGATTGGGGGTCGTAGGTGGGATTTTTTGTTTGCTTCTTTTTTTCTTTTTCGTGCATAAGAGAAGAGAGAGAGAGAGTGAGAGAGAGAGAGAGAGAGAAAAGAGGCTTTCAACGAGAGAGGAGAGAGAACGTGGGCTAGCTAGCTAGCAGCAGCCAACGAATCGATAGAGGCACACGAAGCCGTCGTCGGTTGGACGCCATTTTTTTTCCTTTTTTTTTTCTCTCTTTTTTTTTTCGAGGCTTTAAAAACGCGGGAGAGAGAGAGAGAGAGAGAGAGAGAGATATACCGTTCCATGAAAATTTTTGTTCCCCTACGAAAAACTTTCTGCTCTCATCCTCATACCCCCCTTCCCACCCCTCGTATGTGTCCATTGAAAAAATACGAACCAACCTTAACCCCCAACCCCGTCCACCCCCATCCCTCATCCCTCGTTTAATAAATTATATCGATTGAGTACTGAATACTTTTACTTGAAGGGTCTTTTTTTTGTTTTTTTTTGTTGTTGGAAGGAATAGAATAGTTTATTATTAATGCAATTGTTTTAATCGTGCGCGTTAATTGTTATTAATAAATTAGATATATTTAATAATTAAAGTTTTTTGGTTTTATTGTAATATAATTTTTATTTGTAACGAGAATAAATAAAAATAATCAATATATTTTAAGTAAAACCAATATTATATTATTTTATATTAATATTGGCACACGTATATATATATATATATATATATATATATATGTGTATGCGTTTGTAAAAGTCAAACGGTTTGTACAACGAAAAATTGTTTCATTGATTTCTTTTTAGTTTGCCCAGATTTTCAACGATATCGTATCGTAACAAAATTTCATACGAATTGTTGTGTATTAGTTTTCTATTGAAAAAGTTATAAATAAAATATAATATAAATCGGTTTATATATATATATATGAAGAAATATGTTAGGAAAATTGTACACTGATGAAAGTATTATTATAAAAATTGTTATATAATTTATTTTTCCTTTTTATTTTTTTTTTTGTAAAAAGTATCATTTTACATATTTATATTATTACTCTTGAACTAAATCACGTTAAAACTTTTGCAATCTCGTTAACAATAATTTGTTCGATGATATTAAATATATAATTTAATGAGTAAAGTGGAGGAAAAAAAAATATCAAACTTTGTAATCCTTTCGTGTCAATGACAAATTTTTTTTAATATTACGATAAAATATTATAATACTTAAACGTAAAATAATAAGAATAATAATAATAATAAAAAGAAGAAGAAGATGTAGAAAGATTGTATATAAAAAAAAAAGAAAAAAGAAACAAAAAAATTCAATAATATTATTCAATTCAATAATATTTTATTCCATTTGAAAAGAAACTTTCTATCATTCCCGTTAAGGTGTTAAAAACATTTTGACTCTCAGTTTCTACATTTTGTTCACAAGTGAAAGCTGTGGACCAACTTAACAGAAAATAAAATAAGAAGAGAGAAGGTAAAATGGCGATGGGGAATCGTCGAATATCGAGGAAGAACCGGTTCGAATGTTTCCCCCATTACGAAATCTCGATACGCGTTATGGTTGTTTTGTTTTAAATATTCTATACACCATAATTGATGGATAGATAGATAGATAGATGAATCTATTATACTTTTTTTTATTGTTCATTAATTTTTAACAATCGTTCGATTATTATTATTATTATTATTATTATTATTATTATTTGAAACATTAAATAAAAAGTAAAAAAGAAATATGTTAAAGTATATACGAACAACTTGATATATATTTTTAGTTTCTCGTTCGATAGTATAATCAATGTATCCTAAATGCAGTTAAAAACGATGCAGGTACACTCCCAACCCCCTTTCCCCCTTTACCAAACCACCAAAGGCAAAGATGCAACATGCCCGCTTAAAATAAATTAAACGTTATCGCAAATTTATCAAAGTTGCATGTCGTTGAATAGAAATAATACTTCTCGTTGTATTTGTTTCTTTTTTTTAAACGTCAAATTGTTTAAATAAAATTCGAATTAAATTTTAATTATTTTCCCCCGTTATCATAGATCGTGTGTATATATATAAAAAACACTGGGTGTATTATTATATTATAATATAATATATCGTTATATTTGTTTATAACGTAAAATACAAAAAGTTATTGCTACGTAAAAAAAAAATCGTGATATTAAAAGCAACTTTTTAATTTATAGATAAGTTATTCATAGTATACCACGTTAATACAACACATACATACATACATATACACACACGTGTATATATATATATAATAAAAAGTATAAAAAATTAAATAAATATTCAAGCAGGAGCTGTCGATACGTCGTGTTACCGAAACGTTTAACTACTACGAACAATTTTAGGATGAGGGTGTGGGTGGGGTGGGATGGGGATTGGTATGGGGTTGTTCTCAGGGTAGCAGATGCGTTTTATTCCATTTCGGTCGAATATAAAATGACCTTTTTATTCGCTCGATCAGACCTAATACGTTTCCCATACACCTACGATTATTATATCGGAAAATAAATTATCTTTAATATCGTGCGATATTAAAGGCAAATTTATCTTTTTTTTTTTCGTAAAAGATCGAACCGATCGATAATTAAAAGGTTCATTCGAACATTGACTCGTACTACTTGCGCAACGATGTATCATAATATATTTACACACTTCGTTTAAATCTTACAAATACGATAGATTACGTAAAATTAATCGTAGGTATAGAAGTTTTTATCATCTTTTAATACTAACGTGCCAAAATAATTATTAAATTTAATTTAATCGTGGAAGGAGAGAAAATAGAATAGAGGGGAAGGAGGGAAAGGGTAAAAATTTCTTCATAGTTTTCCCTTTTCAAATATTTTCATCGATAGAAAATTGTGATGAAGAAAACGATGACGAAATAATAGAAATATATTAGAAAAATAATTAACAAGTGTGTGTGTGTAGATGTACAAGAACAGCAGGAATATGATCGTAGGATAATAATTAATATAATATATATATATTATATCTATGTTATGGTGTAAATAATTATTTAATTAAGTTTGAAAATTAATCGAACGAACATAATAACTCGGGATAGGCATAATAAACGTTTGATTATTAAGTTAATAATGATTTTTGATTTAACATAGGATATTATCTATCTCCTATGTATATATATAAAAAGTAACAAACTAAAAAATAAATTAATAAACAGAAAAGAAAATCCGATTCACACGCGAATTTTATCGGCGGTTTATTTTTTTACGAATAATAAATTTGAACAAGTGGGGAAAAAAAGATAGAAGATATAGAAAAAAAGAAACAAAAGTAGGACACGAAATTACAAGAGAAAGAAAGAAAAAAATGTGTGTCCTACACACACGTTAAATATAAATTTATTCTAAGTTATAAATTTAAGTTAAACGAACATTTTTTTTTTTCCCCCCTTTCGCGAATTCGATCCTTTTCCTTTTTTTTTTTTAGTTTAGAAATTTAATTGAATTGTTTTTGAAAACTGGGCATGAGAAAAAAGGAGATAGTATTCGTTTCCTTATTTTTTTTCTTTTTGTTTTCTGTTTTATTTTTTCCTTTTTACAAAGGCAGGACAGGACGCGACGACGAAATTACGAGAGAGTTAGTTGGACTTTGACGGTGTTTTAAAAATCGTCCCAACGATTCTGTATGTTGTTGTTGTAGTATTCTTCTTACGACGTTTTGCGCAACCAGTATTTCTTACGTATAAAGGTGTACTTTCGCTTTGCATAATTTACTCAGTGCGCGCCACGCGTTTCGATCGGCGTTATTCGTATTCGTATTCTTATAAGTATTTATTTTCCATACGTAAGAGAGGAGAGGGATCGGGGGCGTGAGTGGGTGGAAGTGCAACGGGGGGGGAGAGAGGTGTATATATATTCGTATTCGCGAGACGTTGACTCGTCGTGAAGAAAAAAAAAAAAATCAAGAGAAAAGAGAAGACAATAATAAAACCTTGCGTTTTCCTTTTTTTTTTTTCTTATTACTGCAAGTTACACTTTCAATTAAATCCCCATCCCCTTCCCCCTATTCACGGTTGACAATTTCAACTATCAATTTTCGTGATTTGTCTCGTAGTAATAATTAAAAAAAAACAAATCTAATATTAAGTGAGTATGTTTGTTTGGATTAACGTTAAAACAATGTCGATGAACCACTTTACAAAGATAATTTTAACGATGATATTTTTAAGACAATTTTGTAAGATTTACGTACTTATTACTATTATGTGTAATATAAATATAATAATAAACCTTAAAGAAGGATATATAGAGACAGGTTGTTATTGTTGTTGTTGTTGTTATTATTATTGTTGGTTACTACTCTCTTATGCAGCCGCCGTTTTAAGACAACTGAGGGAAGAACAATCGTGGGAACAAGGTAGTCACGTAATCGTTCTTCTTCTCAAAGAAATACGCGCAAAACTTTGTTTGCCATTTGCCGCTAAAGGTATATATATATATATATATATATATATATATATATACACATATATATTTTCTCTCATCATCGTTCATTGTATTTTAGGTCGCGTGTCTCGCGTGTAAAAAAAAGAAGAAAGAAAGAAAGAAAATGGGCAGAAAAAGGTCCGATGTAATATAAAGAGAGAGAGAGAAAAAAAGAAATCAAAATAGGACGCGTATATGAAACGATATAAAATGAAATAAAATTAATGAAAAAAAAAAAAAAAAAAAAAAGAGAAAGGAGATAGAAGTGGGTAAGTTCTCGCAAGAAGCTCCTGTACGGGTTGTTTGTTTCCTGTTCAAAGCTCTCAAATACTTGACTTCTATTTAACTATATCATATCTTCATCTATCTTTCTTTCTTTCTTTTTCTTTTAACACTATGATATCCCCCGATGGCTCCACGTTGGTGCCATGCGAAAAATAATCGGTTAAATGCCCGGTGGCACCACGTTGGTGCCATAGAAAATAAATTAACAAATAAACGACGCGACACGGTAAAAAAAATATCTAAAAATTATACGTGCGGATGCGGCATAATATTAATATATATATATAATATATATATAATATATATATAAAATATAAAATATATATAAAATATAAAATATATAAAATATAAAATATATAAAATATAAAATATATAAAATATAAAATATAAAATATATAAAATATAAAATATATAAAATATAAAATATAAAATATATAAAATATAAAATATATAAAATATAAAATACATAAAATATAAAATATATATATAATATATTATATATATATATATAAAAAAAAAACGTGCGCGTGTATATTTATTAAATGTATTGTGTTTACCTTTGATACTCCCGGACGAGGTATGCGGTGTCTGTGGGGCGTGGGACGTCAACGGTAACGGGGAACCCGAGGAGGTCGCGGAGTGTTCCAATTTGGAACTCACCGCGCTCCACATCTCGAACATGTTGAACGCCGTGGTGACAACGGTGATAACAACAATCCTGACCGGTTAACAACAATTCCCTTTGGCAGTAGTAACTGCTAGTGCAACTCCTCCTCCTTCTCCAGGACCAAGACCACCAAGACCAACACTTTTTTCTATTTTCACACGTGGCCGTGATCGGCGCCCCCCCTCGTCGTCGTCGTCGGTGGTGCCCTTGATCGGTCGGCCCTAACATCCGCCGTGATAAACCTTCGACGTCCTCTCGACGATCTCGAGGACGACGACCAATTACTTTTTTTTTACACCACCACCACCACCACCACCGATCGACGTTTTTTTTTTCTCCTCCTCCTCCTCCTCCTCCGCCGCCCACCCCACCTCCTCCCTCCCCGCCGCCGCCGCCTCCTCCTCCTTCTTCTTTTTCTTCTTCTTCTTCTTCTTCTTCTGCTTTTTCTTCTTTTTCTTTCGGAAGGACTATCGTCACCTCCACTTCTTCTTCCGTTTCCTCCACCCTCTCGGAAGCTTTTGGCGCGCGGTATCCAGCACGACACCGCGCCTCGATTTTCCTTCCCTTTCCTTTAACTTTCTACTTGTACAATTTATCTTCTTTTATTTTGTTTATCTTTACTCTCTTCTTATTATTATTATTATTTTTATATTTATTTTTCTTCTTCTTCTTCTTTGTTTTATATATATCGATATTTGTATGTATGTATGTATGTATGTATGTATGTATTAAATAAACTAGCACCACTATGATTTTCTTCTGTATCCTCTCACTTAGCCCTTTTTTCTTTTTTTAAACACGAATAATAAACACTCTTGACCAACAACTGGTCGTATTATAACCAACGCTAATATAGTTGTTAACAAATCCAATCAACTCGTTGACGATGACGATTATTATCCTCGTTCGAAGACGCGACATAATTAATTATATATATGTATATATATCTTTTTAACGTCTTTGTATGTGTATGTTTGTTTTTTTATTTCTTCTAATTATCCTTAGTCTCGATATCTGTAAAAATCGGTGGTATTGTTGATTTTATATGTTTGTACAAAAAAAAATATAAAAAAACAAAATATTGTTTTCTATCGATTGTATTATAATTCGTTCTCTCGATCGAAGAAGAATTGACCAGGATGATTATTTTCGAATACTCAAATTTCAATTCTAATACAACTCATTCTCTCTCTCTTTTTCCATTTCAACAGTGTTATTCCTGATTATCATAAACCAACGATTAAACATATTATTCTTGTTATCATTTAAAATAAATATCTAAAGATGAATGTGTATAGATAGGTGTATTATCTAAATACATATATTACATCCGTTATTCGTAGAATATATTATATAACGAATTAGTATTCACCCTCACACACACTGTTGCGATATGAAAACATCACATTATTACAAATTATTATTCCTTAAATTGATAAAAACAAAGCATAATATTTCAACAAATAATATTCCACATCGAATAAAAAAAACAATATATACATATATATTGTTTATATTCTAAAGAAGAGATAATATCAGTGAGCTAGAGAAGATACGTGTGTGCACGTGCGTGTACGATATGTGTATATGTAAAGAACCGAAAGGGGGAGAAAAGGGGGAGAATTCTCGCGGAAGGAGGTCTCGTTCTCTTTGGTTGTTCGCATTCCAGCGCTTCGAGGGTTCCCCTTTAATCCTGCCGCGTTGCAACTACGAGAGCAAGAGAGAAAGAGAAAGAAAGAGAGAGAGAGAGAGTTGTCGAGGGGAACCGCACTTAGCTATCGAGCGAATGAACGAACGGCCACCAGCAGAGCAGCAAAGCCTGCCAGGTTTGCTGGCTTGCTTTCCTGCTTTTCCTTCTTCCTTGCTTACCACCAACACCACCCACACTCCCACTCCCACTCCCACCCCTATTTTAACCCAACTGAACCCCCAACTCGTCAGCACCTACCACCTCATCTACACCACCCAAAGCGTATCTACATCAGCTCCCCTTTCTTCTCCTTCTCTCTGACCCCCTGAACCCCTGCCACCCTCCCCCGTCCTCTCCTCTTAGTTGCTGCCTATATTCACCAACTTTGCCTACTACTATCCTCTTCTCCATGTGCTTCCACGATGCTTGTATAGTTCGCTTTTATAGATCAGAACTACTACTACTACTACTACTATTACTACTGGTGGGATTCGTTACCGTGGAAGGAAACGCCACAACGATATACACCCACACTTTATTACTTTCTCATACATACATACATACACACCTATCTCTCTCTCTTTCTCTTTTGTGTAACGAAAGAGTGAATCGAGGAAGAGAAGAAGAAGAAGAAGAAGAAGAAGAAGGAGAGAACGAGAGATATATTTATACTTACACCTTGTTCACCTAGCTATATAAGAGCTTCTGCATTACGCCTACCACCACCCCCTTTTCGTTAGTATGTCGACTTGACTTTACTTTACTTTACATTACTTTACTTTACTTTATTCAACTCTACTCTAGTCTCTACTCTAGTCTCTACTCTACTCTCTACTCTACTCTACTCGCTGTGTTGGTTTTTAACTCTACGTGTATGTGTGGGTGGTTGGTTGGAGGGTTGGAGGAAGTGTTTTATGCGCATCTTTATCGAAGTATTCCAAAGAACGTATATTATAGTCGTCCCTTCGTGTTCGACCCTTACTTTTATAACACACGGTATTATCCTACGTTCCATAAGAAAAAAAAAAAAAAAAACACGTTTCATGGTGGCGCCCATTCGCGAGTATATGTGTTCGATATACGTGTGTATTTTTGTATTTGTACAAGTTGGACGCAGCAACAGCAATAGCGGATATACACGTAAAACACATACACACATAAACATACATGTAAATCTCTATATGTATAAACTTAGGGAGAACCCAGTCGAGTTAACATTATGCCGGTCCTACTAGCCCACTAACTTGATCTATCTAACTATACTTCTCTCTCTCTCTCCCTCTTCTTTCCACTTTCTCTGTCACACATATACCGTATCGTTCACCCTCCTCCTCCTCCTCCTACTCCTACTACTACTACTACTCCTACTACTACTACTAATATCATTCTTCTCAATCGCTATACTCGACCAACACCACCATCGCCATCACCACCAACAACAACAACAGCACGCGTCCCATAAACACTAACACTAGCATACACACACTTATGTATTTTAATGCAACACATTGGATAGGTCTATGCATATACGGATACTGAGAATATATTTTATAATCTATGTAGTGCTTCTTCCCAACCCTCCTCCTCCTCCCCCCTTCCTCCCCCTTCCTCCTCCTCTTCTTCTTCCTCCTTCTCGTTTTACTCTAACAGCACGCTCTTTTCACTCGTACGAACGAACGAACGAACGAACGAACTAACAGTTAGCTGCTTCCTAACAGTACACGCAACGGACCTGTTCTACTATCTGTGACGTAGCACGCGAGATCAGATCACCTACTCTATTCTTCTGAAATCCTAACTGAACTTTATACTGAAACGTTATACCTTTTACTAAAGTTAAGACCTGATAAAGAGATCGATCTTTTATTTCTTCTTCTTCCTTTTTTTTTTTCTTCTTCTTCTTATTTTTCCTTCTTGTTATTCCTTACTTTCTACAATTAGTATACCCCCCCTATTAAAGCATGTTTGCACTTTGAAAGGTTATCCAGGAAATTTAGTTTCTCTATAAGTTAATCTAACTTCAATATTAATTACACACATATACACACATACTTATATTTTACTTTCGTAATTATAAATTGCAGTAGATTATTACTTATAGGTCATTCTCCTACCTGCATCCCCCCCTCACCCTTCTACTATATTCTGGGCAAATTAGCAAATCAATCTATCAAATATTAACTCTAAGATGTATTACCTAATCGTCTCATGAATGAACGTATAAAACACGATGTATCATTATTATTATTATTATTATTATTATTATTATTATTTGAATGATCACAAAACTAAGCTGAAATACTTCGAAAGATAAGATATATATATATAAGTGTTATATGTTTTTTTTTCTTGTAAAATTATTTTACAATATTGTAATGATTAATTTTTCTTCTTGTTGTTTTTGTAACATATTCAAAACAATATTACAAAACATGACTATTGGATATATGTAGAGCGACCGCATAGAGATCGAAGACTCGAGACTTGTCGAGGACAACTCCGTATAGGTTGGAATCACCTGCCTGCACTAGCAACTCTCTCTCTCTTTCTCTGTCTTTCTCTTTCTCTTTCTTTCTTACTTGATGGTAGCTGAGAACTATACAACGACAACGATGCCGTAATAGTGGCGGCACGCTCGTGCCAGAACCAAAGTGTACGCGGCTACGTGTACACGACCTAAATAAGATGCGATGCCCCCCGGGGCGAAAGTAATTCACGTATGTGTATATATATATATATTTATATATATGTATATATATATATGCACGATGTGTTGTATGTGATACACGCGAACGCTACTCTCTTCGCACGATTACGTCTCGTACTTATAATACAATACTACTCTTACTTAGTTTTACTTATTTACAATACTTAAACAAATTTGAGATTTGATAATGATTTGTTCAATTGTAGAAACAAAATTGACCTTTTTTTAGAAATTAAAAATTGCAACTATCTTTTAATTTATTTTTTTCTGTTCTTGTGGAAATTCGTGCACAGTTTAATTAATGTTTAAATGTGTGGTGTATAATTAATCGAAATTATTTACAAACTATTCAAGCACTCTCTTTTGTCGAATTTTAGGATCGATATCTTTTAACATATTTTGTAATTCTAACTTTGGAATATCTTGCATTGAAATTCGGATATAATTATTCGATTATACTCGCGAGAATCTTGACTTTAACAGTTATAATACGTTCAATTGGGGGACGATAACATTTAGCAGGTGTTCGAAACCTGAATACTAAATTGAGTCTTGTATTTTGGGTAACTGTAAGAATCGGGAATGAATATTTCGATTAAGGAAAATTTATTTTATTAAAATTTGAACGTTAGATTATTACGTCAAAATCTGAATTTAAATATATTGGAAATATATTAAACTTGTGTAATTATTATTCGAATCGTAATAACTATTAGATCTTTGAATAATTTTAGATGAATCATATTTATCGTTAATAAATAAAATAGAAACGAATGAATAGCAATGTAATGAATTATTAAAAAATCAATAAATTAAAATCGATAAATCGTATTACGGTATATAAAAAAAGATTCCTTATAAATCGAAGAGATTTAATATGACATAAATTAAAATATAATATAATCGATGTTTCAATCTAATTTGAAAAAAATGTACTTAAGTTCACGGACAACTTGCTCTCTCGACGAATAATAATATTATAGTTTGAAACGGAACAGTAACATACGATCCTCCTCGATGTTAATGTTTACAAATACGCTTCGTGGAAAAATGCATTTCGTCGAATATAATTGCATCACGCGTGTTAGCGAATGATATATTAATCAATATTTTTCAACGTTTATCTTATTCAATAATTTTTCGTAAGAGATAGAGAAAATGAGTGAAACAATGAAACATTAAAAAAAGAAAAGAAATATATAAAAATGAAATATCTTTAAATTTTAATGCAATAATTATTTCAAAATTAAATTAACGCGTTATGGGGGGGGGGGTGGAACGTAACTATTCAATATTATTTTACAAATACCATCTAATCTAATCGTTAGATTTGTTAAGAAAAAAACTTTTCTAGCCATTTCGATTGTGATTATGAAAACCACCCCAAACTTACCCCCTTTGGGACTTGGAATTAAATTTCTTTTTTTTTGGCAAGAGAGAAGATACGAGATTGAACTAACAGAATATTAGTATCGATTATTCATTTAGGACTAATTCGTCTATAATTTTGTTTGTTTCTTTCTAGAATATATCTATGGGTGTAGAAGGCGGTGGGGGAAGGAGGAGGAGGAGGAGGGGGGTCGCACACGTGGGCATTTCCGGTTGCATCGCACGAGGACGCGTGATTAGAGATAAAACCCGGAGGCAGGCGTGCGCGCGCGAGAGAATTTAATAATAATAATAATAAATTCGTGTTATTGTGGTTCACAGTTATTCGTCATCGATAACTACTTAAAAAAGCCCACGTGTGTGTATGTGTGTGTTTAAAAATCTTCCTAATTTTGACAAATATTTTTGTTTTTTTTTTTCTTAATGAATAACCAATGATCATTGAGGTTTAACAAATTATTTCATTTCGTACACGAGAGAAAGAGAGAGAGAGAGAACACTTTTAATAAAATTTTCTATCCTTATCACGCATACACTTGCGTATACACCCACTCATACATACACATATACACTCATATACGTACACGATTAATTATACAGAATAATTAATACGATAAGAAGGAAAGAAAGAAAGAAAATTACGTGTAGAAAAAAATGGAAGAGGAATTTGATATGGGAATCATTTTTGGTTGGACTTATGGTTATTATTAAATTTCTCCCCGGTGAATATATTTCAAAAATAAATAAATTTCTGGAAGAATGAGAACCCGCGCTTTTTCCCGTTCGCCACCGCCCGCCTGCGCGTACTGCAGTAGGCCCCGCACGCGCACGTGCACACACAAATAAGCAGCAAGCACGCATTTACGAACCAACCAACCAACCAACCAACCAACCAACCAACGAACGAATGAACGAACGAACGAACTCACATAACCGAGCCGAGAACTATTACACGTCGACACATTGAAAAAAGAATAAGAGAGAGAGAGAGAGAGAGAACAAGTTACTCTCAAGGTATTACTTAATAATATCCATAACCGGGTAGGGTAAATGATGATGATGATGATGATGATGAGGAGGAAGGGGTGAGAAGGGGTGTCTCCAATCGGGGATGAAGGGGGGGGGGAAATAATATCGTTCAGAGTTTAATGCAAAAAAAACAAAATCCAAAATAAATTGTGTGGATTTTGTGATGAGATTGATGTGTGAAATTTTTTGGTGACATCGCGAAAATATGTGATCGAGAGAACGAATTAATCTATTAAATATTATCTTTTCTTTTTTCTTATTTTTTTACACATGATCATGATCTCCTCCTCCTCCTCCTCCTCCACCTTCTACTTTTCCAAACTTTAACGTTGGATTATTCTTTTTAAGAAACCTACCAGAAAGTCTCCTCCTCCTTTCCGAGGCGTGTTGTTTCGTTTTACTTTCCCCGAAATGAGTCACCGCGAAGTGCCAAGAGAAGAAGAGAAATTGAAACGGGACGAGTTTCGAGGATCGATTTCTCGTCTCTCTCTCTTTCTCTCTCTCTCTCTCTCTCTCTCTCTCTTTTTCTTTCTCTCGTTTTCATTGGAGAATATCTCTTGCGTGTATATGTAGATATTTCATATACATATATATACACCTATTTATATCACAGTATAGTTGAATCGTATAAGTTGTAGGTAGTAACAGTAGTTAGAATAATAAAAGGCTTTTTTTTTCTTATCGTCGAATGCACTGGTCGTTGTTGCACACCCTGTTTTCGTTATTATTATTATTATTATTATTATTATTATTGTAATATTATATATCGTATACGCGAATAAAACGAATAGAATCTTTATAGAGTATATCACCAGATGATCAATTATTCAAAATTGTTTCTCATTATTCTTCTTCTTCCTCCTCTTCTTCTTCTTCTTCTTTTAATCTATTCATTTATTTATATATATAAAAAGAAAAAGAAAAAACAAAACTAAGTTATTAATTATTCCTTTATAAAACTTTTCACGATTATAACATTATATCATAATCGTTTAATTTTCACTTTCACTTAAATAAAACACACTATATATATATATATATATATATAAAAAGAACAGGAGAGGAGAGGAGAGGAGAGGAGAGAGAGAGAAACAACGATTTCCCATTCGGGTAGTATTCCCATCGCACTGTACACGAGACGACGACGACGACGAGTCGAGTCGAGTCGAGTCGAGGGATTCTTGGGGGTTGGTTGAGGGTGGTAAGTGAAGGAGGAGTGGTAGATGGGGGGAGGAAAGAGGGCCAATGGGTGTAGGGGGTGGTTGGTAGCAAGAGAAAAAGAGAGAGAGAGAGAGGGTTGGAGGGAGGGAGGGAGGGGTGTTATAGACGGACGTGGAGACAGAAAATGAGAGAATGAAAAGAGAGTTGAGTGTGTATGTGTGTGTGAGAGAGAGAATAAAGGTGTCACTAGGAAGTCCCGAGAAACGTCGATACTACGTCCTAAGAAGAGCACCACCGCACACACAAAACACACACACACACACATACACACAAACTATGTTTGATAAAAAGACCGGTCCGTAGTGTGTGTACGCGTTTCTTTGTAGGGTGGTTGAATGTGTGCATTTGGTGAGTGACTGGGTGGGTGGTTGTAGGTACCGTGTTTATAAGTATCCGTGTATTGGTACGCGAATGTCCCTTTTTTTTTATTTATTTTTTCGATATGACGAGCCAACCGATTTATGCGAAAAAATATTGAAAAACAGGGACTACTAGTTTGACTAACTCCGATCAGGGGCGTCGACTGATGGTGTCATGCACTTGCTAGCTAACAGTTAGCTAACTTGTTTGCTTGCTTGCTTGCTTGCTTGCTTACTTATACACGCACTTATTATAATACGCGAACCGAAAAAGAAACGGGGAACCACGACGACAACGATGACAATGACAACGACATAGTCGTCCACCATAACCTCGTCTTCTTTTCTCTTCCGCAAATTTTCGCGAACACGAGGCAGCAACACCACGAATAAGAAAACTTTTCTATTCGTTCGGAATAATTCGCGCCACGAATCGATTTATTTCACGCACTAGGAACAACACTATTTTCTTGTTTTTATTTCTATTCTTTTCTTTTTTCTCCTTTTTATTATTATTATTATTATTTTTCTATTATTTTTTGATATAGATGTTAATTCTCTATCTCTCTCTTTTTCTGCATTTTTTTTAGGTCGAAGATGTTTATTACAATTCGCACACTCGCGCACTTTAATTTATCTTCCTATGTTTCCCTGTGTTTCATTTTTACCTTTAATAAAGGAAACAAGAAAAAACCCCCCTGGCCCCCTCACCCCATGGAAAACGAAGAGATATTATTACAATAGTAAACAACGTTTATTAAATCTCGACGAATAATACGAAACTTCGTTTATTTGGAACGAATAATATTGCGAGCACCGAAAAACAAGAGCGGCGACGGAGAGGGGGGAGGGGGTTAGAATAAATAGATAATTAAGTATGGAAAAAGAGGGAGGGAGGTATAATTTTGAAAACAGTGTCGCATTAACAGGGGGATGGTTTAAACCGGTCAGTGTTCCTCTCGTTCGATCGAACGAATAAAAATGAAAACAAACAAACAATCATACAAACCAATCAATCAACTAACCCATAAAAATGATATTATAAACCAATCTAGAAAAAAAGTTTAGAGAATTACTTGGAATATCTTAGAAGTGACAACCCGGATTAATATATTCCGTTCGTGTAACGATAATAACGGAGGGGGGGTGTGTGTGGGTGGGAATGGGAATAATGGGCAGGGACAGGGGAGGGTTGGTTATTATTTACGTTCACAAATAAAACGAATACATATATATATATACATATACATATATATATATGTTTTCACATATAATATATCATACACAAAACAATATATACACACACACACATAAATACACATACAAGACACTAACCAATCAACGATAGAATTATGTTAATAAAAATAATAACGACGACGAGGACGGTTCCTACGAGGACCGTGGCTCCGGGTTGACTAATACGTGCCGCGCAAGACCGAACAGAGTCAGCCCCACCGTTTCTGCACTCCTAACTTCTCTATATCGTTTCTATCCTTCTCTCGCCAACTTGTTCGCTCATTCGTTCGTTCGTATGTACGGCCCTCCGCTGTTTCTTTCCCTCAGGCCTCTCGGCCGGAGGGAAGGAGCGCGCGCACCATTACTAACCAATGAGAGCAAGCGAGAAAGAGGAACGCAATGTATAGAAAAGAGGAAGGGAGTGAGAGAGAGAGAGAGAGAGAGAGGTTGGTTTATGCGAAGAGGAGGGAGGGAGGGGCTTGGAGAGGGAAGGAAAGCATGAGCGCAGTAGCTCTCGGAGGGCTTCCATTATATGGAGTGGGGGTGAGTTAGGAGGAGGGGGTTAGAGGGGATGTGCCATTGGTGGGAGACCTACGAAAGGGACGAAAGAGAAATAAAATTGTTAAAGAGGGAGACAGTGAGAGGAGGAAGAGGAAGAGGAGATGAAGAAGAAAGTGCCAAGTGCCTTCTGTGGTGGGTAAGAAAAAAATCTTATGGGGGGATAACTTGGAAATGTGTGACGGCGGCTGAGTGAGAGAGAGAAAAGAAATATCTTTTGGTGTAAAAGTTTTTACAGGTTTTCTCTTTCTATTCTATTGTAACTATATACAAACCAACCCTTTCTTTGGTTTTAGTTAGAAGGGAAGGGTTGCTGTAAACAGGATCACATTGGGGCAGGTCATATCCTTACTACCCTTTTCCAAACCCCATCGCCAGACCCCCTTTCTTTTCTTTTCTTTTCTTTTCTTTTCTTTTCTTTTCTTTTCTTTTCTTTATCATTCTACTCTTTTTCTTTTATTTTATATACATTCTTTTACCTATTTGATACAAAATGGTAATTTGAGGATTGTGCTTTCCTTTTCCGGCTGATGCTCATGCCTTCCACGTGGTGTTACTTTTACTCGTATATCGATTCGACAAATTATACGAACACCATAAGAGGGAGGGAGGGAGGGGAATGGAACGTTTGAGAAATCATTTTTCGAGGTCATTAACACGAAGGTTAAAACTCGATCGTTTTATTTTCTATACCAATGTATTTTTTATTTGTTCATCGATTCATTTATTATAAGACGAAATTTTTAATTGTAGGATTAGATTTGATCTAAATTATTGATTCTAAGTTTTATTATTTAAATCATATCAATTATTATTATTATTATCGATTAATATATGTATAATTGGATAGTTAACTTATCTCGTACAAACTTTACGAATAATTTTAATATTGATGTATGATTTATTTAAAAAAGAAAACAAAAATTATATATACAAGTCAATAATCACGTTAAAGGGGTTAAAGTTACCCTTATAGGATTATCCCTTTATACTTTTTCGTTGCTAAAACGTAAATATTTTTTATCTGTATTCTCGCGGTACACTATCACAAGTGTTATATTATATATATTTATTATTATGCACTACCGGTACAAAGTTTTCAATTATTTATCAAATATATATATATCAATTTTCAAACGATCTATCGAGTAATACGTCAAATAATAAATTGTTTGTCAGGTTGGTTACAAAAAAAAAATAAAGTAATACAAAACCTAAAACATACTTTTTATTCGTAAATATTGTATATTTATTAACAAATATTTCTTCGTTTATATTTCGAATATTCGTGTAATGATTTTAAAAACTATTAGAACCGATGGTAAT
>JACGWG010000033.1:668779-690505 GCA_023678865.1 Polistes exclamans
TGGATTTGTTGACGGGTGTCAAAGCTTTTTTAGGTTTCCCACTTTCTTAACTTATCATAACGATTAAGACTAAAACTAAGACTAGGACTAGGACTAGGACTAGAACTAGGATTAGGATGACGAGTACCTAACTGATGTAAAGGAGGGCGGCGCACGCACGCATTTACTATGACGATGACGACGACGAGGAGGATCGATCGTTTCCTTGCGATCGATCGGCCCCGAGAGATGCCATGCCGGCCGTAGGCGTTGTTGTGTACTTGCCAGAAAAAAAAAAACTACTATACTTTTCTACACGTAACATAACGTATACACACAGCAGCAGGTATCACCGTTAAGGCTCATCAAGGAATCTCGCGGGCCCCTGGCATGGTTCGAATATAAAGAACCTTCTTCTTCTTCTTCTTTTTCTTTTTTTTTTCTTCTACTTCTTTTTATTTCTTTTTTTTCTTCTCTCTACCGTTGTACTTGCTTCGCGATCTGAATTAAGACAGGGAACCACCCTCGACTTTTGTATTTTCCATTCGGAAATCGTTCATATAAATATCTATTTTTGTATATACACGTGTGTATATATATATATATTTTTATTTATATTATAATTTATTATTAATATAATATATATTATAAATATAATATAATATATATATTATAATATATAATATAAAAATATATATAATATTTTATTATTAATATATATATTTTTATTTATATATAAATAAATGTAAGATTAATAAAATCTAAAATTCTACATTTTATATTGATTTGTGTGCTTAATATCATCTCTACGAAAATTTGTATCAATTCTTTTTCAAATTTTGACTTTAAATTTAAATCTGAATTCCGTGAATTTTTATACCAACTATAACGTTTACGTTTTTATTCGTAAATAATTATTTCACTGTATTGAATAGTTTACTATAATATAAATTAACGTATAGCTTAGTCACAGCTATCTTACATTTTTATATCATACGTTTAAAATTAAATCCATGTTGTTTATTATAATTCAAAAAGAATAGATAAGATTTGTCGTGTCATACTTATAATTCACTTGTTAATTAAATTGAAGCATAATTTATACGTTAATGATTCGAATGGATTTTAAAAATGTATCAGAGAATTAGAATTACAAAAGTATTACATGTTTTCTCATACATATACAATACGTATTAATGACAGACAACCTGTTAATATCATAAATATTAAACTATTGTAAAGTAAATCGTTTTAAACAACAACAAAATTACAAAAAAATTCTTATTTAAATTACGCGTGTGTTAGGAGTTAATCTATCCTTCACAAATGTAAAATTAAATTAATATTTCTTTTATGGAAAAATAATATAATTACACTAATATAATGACTTATTTAGGATATAAAATATATCAAGAAACAACGTTAATTATTTTCGAATAAGAAATATAAACTACTGATCAAAACTTCACATCAATTGATTAACTTAAAATCTTTTTCGTGATGGTTTAAGGTCTAACAAAGAATAAAATAGTGGTAGTAATAGTAGTAATAGATGATTGGTAAAAAGAAAACTATAATAGATAAATTTGCTAACGATAAATTTAGAAAAATATGTTTCTTGCAGCAACAACACAGATTTCGTTAAATTGAGAAATACAGAAAAAGAAAAATTTACGTTTTGTATCGATCCACTTTTTTTTTTCAAAGAGTCCTGTTAAAAAAGGAAACCAACGGTACATTTTATCTTTTGATATACCCCCATTACAAAATTTCGCGAAGGACTAGTTACGTTTACAAAATTTCCTTTTTTTCGAACAGATGATTCATCTCGTTTCTACGGTTAAAGAAATTGAATAGACTTTGAAAAAAAAAAAGAATAAGAATAAGAAAAGGTAAAAGATATTTTAGGGTGGAATTGAAAATGTAATAATAGAAGAGGATAGGACATCTGTGTATCTCGCGATACATGAACAGCATCCTTCCCCCCATAAAATCCACCACCCCCGACACTCGATATCTCGCACCGTTAGGTCATCTACCCTAAAAAGAGAAACCTCCCCCTCCCCCTCCTGCCCCTCCTCCTCTTCTCATTGTCCTATCGTATATTATTCGAGACGAGGGATTTCTTACAGGTAAAAATACGTGGGAAGATATGAGATAGAATCGATCAACCCTCCTCCTACACCCTCCACCCTCCACCACCACCACCACCACCATCACTATTTCCATTTCCACCTCATCCTCCTCTTCTTCCTCTTCTTCCACCTCCTTTTCCCCTTTTCTCATCCTTTTACTTCTATTTCTAAACTTTCTTTTATTACCAATAAGAAAAAAAAGAAAAAAAAGGGAAAGTAATATGGGGGGGGGGGGGAAGGATGATTTTCAATAACCATGGATCGAAGAAGAAGAAGAAGAAGAAGAAAAAAAAGTAGAAAAAAAAGTGTTCCGTTTCTTTCGATCGTTTCTATCGTACCGGAAAACAAGACTAGAACACGACCCATTGTATTCAAGAAAAATGGCAATAACACTTAGAAAAACCTTGAACCTTTACGAATATTTCGAATGAATAATATAGATTTTAATGTATAATTAATGAGATTAATGTGTTTTTTAAATTAGTTTGTTTTTTATTTTTTTCTTTCTTTCTTTCTTTCTTTTCGAATCTAATTTTTGTTTCAATCTTGAATAAAATTAAGGAATGATAAATAATCGTGTTCGGTCATAGTTTGTACGTTGATCTTTGTCTTTGTCATTTAAAAATTGATTCCATCATCATCATCATCATCATCGGGTGTAAGAAAGTTAGTTGAAATTGCAAAGATTTAACAGTTCGTAACAAATGGTGAACTACTGCATCGTATTCCATGCCAATCGGAGCGAGTCTGGAACGTTTGATAATCGAGTTCAAAGATTTCACCATAGATTTTCACAGTTTTTCCAAGTTTAAACGCCAGTTTATTAAAAAAAAAAAAACAAAACACTTCATATTCTTAAACGTTTGTTCTCGAATATATAATATACGTAATAAAAATACGCGAGGAAATAAAAATTGTAATGAAAAAAAGAAAAATTGTTTGAAAACGATTGTTTTATTAAACTCCTTGGAATTTTATTATAATAATAATAATAATAATAATAATAAATAATAATAATAATAATAATAATAAATAATAATAAATAATATATTATATATTATAATATTATAATTATAATAATATTTATTGTTATAATAATAATAATAATATATTTTCTATATGCACCTTCGTGTGCGAAGACAAACAAATGAACAAATAAAATCCCCCCAAAAATTTTGATCGTTAACTTAATTCTTCAATACAGTTCCCCTTAATAATAATAATAATATTAATAATAATAATAATTATAATAACGATTAACGAATAACGCGTTTGTAATACGTGCATGAAAAAGAAAAAAAGAACAAACAAAATATATATATATATATATTAAATAGCGGTTGTTGAAATTTCGGCCAATGTGATGGGGGGAAATGGTAGAAAAGAGGGGCACGGGGTCGGGAGGGGGGATTATTACCGATTCCGATCGTCATCGTAATCGAATCGTGAAGAAACGGATTATACAGTTATTTTCCTCGGTGTAGGTCTCTGACGCGGTGTCGTGTGTGTGTTTCAAGTTAAATCAGTCAATGACCGAGGCTAAACTTTTTAACATTCTCTTCAAAGCTCGCGTTCACGAATGAGAAATAACATAAGAGAAAGAGAGAGAGAGAGAGAGAGAGAGAGATAAAGAAACATAAGTGTGGGTGTGGGTTCCTTTCGAAAAACTAAACGAAAGAAAAAAAAAAAGAAGTAACGTTACCTAGTATTCATTGCCGATGGTGATTGGTAGTAAACGTTGATGGTGAATTTTGATGGTGGTAGTGTGGTGTAACAGACTCTATATATTACTAACCGATCGTAAAAGGAAAAAAAAAAAAAAAGTACAAGAAAAAAAAACGTGAATTGGATAAGTAATCGAAAAAAGGGGGAATTTATAAAATGACGACGAGTGTTCTCGTTTTTTTTTTTCTTCTTCTTCTTCTTTAAGGAGGGGGTTTTTCACAAACTCGAGTTGTGATAATATGTTTCTTTTTTTTTTTTAATCTCGTTCGAAAGGAATAAAATAAAAAGAGAGATAGAGAGAGAAAGAAAAGAAATATTTTCGGTAATAGACCACTCAAACTTTCTTCCAAGTATCTTTCTCATTGAAAACACTTTCACGAACGTTGACGTAACCCACCATCAACCCCCGCTGCACCCTATTTGCGATATTTAGAACATTTTTAACTCTACTTTACACATTTCCCCCCGCCAGTCCCCGGTCGTCAAGTATCGTGTTTTTTTTCCCCGTATCTTTTTCTTAAATACAACGAATATACACAAAGAAATATTTGAAAACAACAAATATGTATCCAACGTTCCCACGCTTATTTTTTTATTAGTTAGGATGAACACCCCCGTGGCGTTGAGTAATATATTTTCGACAGGACCACCAATCGTGAAATTGTTGTCAAAAGAAAAGATGAAAAAAAAGAAAAAAAGAAAATAGAAAAGGGAAAAAAAGATATATATATATATATATATATATGTATTTAAGTGCCATTGACAAATAGTAATATAAAATGTAATAAAATATAATACGAACCCAATTCAGTTAAATGTGTAACTACCGAATTGCTGCTGTTGATGCTGCTGTTGCTGTTACTGTTGCTACATTTCACAGCAGGATAAAGAGAAAGACATTTTTTTTTCTTCTTCTCAAAAGAGAGAGAATATCCAACAAAAAAATTCTTATAGGAGATACTTCTTCTTCTTTTTTTGTACCTGCTGTCTGACATACAAGTGGCGCACGTGTTAACAAAAAAAAAAAGAAAAATACGTTTAACAAACTTTCCCCACCCCACCCCTCGTTGATCCTATACAACAGAAGAAACTTTTATAAATAATAAAATATTCTTAGATCAGAGTACAAAAAAAGAAACATGGGAAACAAACATGCATACCGATCATGATTAATAGATCTGTCTGAATAATAATGAAAGAGTTAGGAATAGAAAACAAAGTTGAATAAGTCAAAATATAAAATAACAAAGACATCTAGATTAGGAAACACCAGGTTAGAAGTAACCAGTAGTGTTCGAAAAGTTATGGTAGGATAATGGTTTAAAATTGACTTTATATATAAGATAGTGGATACTTATGACTGTAATGAGAAATGATGTTATATTGATTCGTGAACAATAACTATCCAGGTAAAATAACGCTATTAATTGTAAATTTGTTGTATTTGTATAAGTAATAATATGTCATAATAAAAAAAATTTTAATTGCTGAGGAAGTCCCAAATATAGGAACGAAACGTTCAACTGATATATAGATTGTTCATCTAATTTAAACCTGTCGAAAAAAAATATCCCTAAGATTGAACTTAGTAATAATTTTTAATGATAAAATTTAACAGGGAACTTGGACATGAAAGAATAATATTAGGAAAATATATATTATATATATATTATATATATTATATATTATTATATATATATTATATATATTAAATATATATTATATATATTAGTAATAATATGTAGTGTTCGAAAAGTTATGGTAGGATAACGTTTTTAAAAAATTGACTCTATATATAAGATAGTGAAAACTTATGACTGTAATAAAAAAATGATGTTATATTGACTTATGAACATAACTATTAAGTTGCTGAGGAAGTCTCAAATAGAGACGAAACGTTCAACGGATAAATAGTGTTCATCTTAATTTAAACCAGTCCAAAAAACAACTTCCCTAAGAATAAACTTAGTATTATTATTAATAATATTAGGAAAATTTTAGATAAGAAAATTTATTATATTATAAAATAACAACAGTTCGCTACGTTTTGTTTGTTTGTTTGTTTTTTAAGGTTTAGGTTTAGTTGGATCGTTGAAAAAGGCGCCGAATGAAGGAAGGTGATGGTTGGTTGGTTGGTTGGTTGGTTGGTTGGTGATGGTGGTGGAGGTGGTGGAGGCGTTGTAGGCGAGTCAGGCCGATCGATAGGCATACGCGCATTATACATATATACATACATATATATATATACATATATACATATGTAGTCTCGTGCCTATGTACGATCGATGCGGGGGCCTCTTCCTCTTCCTCCTCGTTGAAGGCTCGTGTTTAAGAGCAAACCCCAACGGTGCGGATACCTAGGTAAGTGGGTAGGTAGGTAGGTAGGTAGGTAGGTAGGTTGGTAGACCATTGAAAGTATCCAGGGATGTACCGTTAGCCACGTCACCTCTTAACTTTTTAAACCCCACCACCCCTATCACCCCTTTAATTTACTTCTTTTTTTCTTTTATTGTTTCTATAAGAATATCATATATTCTATGGCGTGAAATGCATCAATTCTTGAACCCTTCTTTTCCCCTTTACATTGAAATTCCTGTCAATTGAAATGAACAAATTATAATTGTTATATATTTGCTTTAGAATAATCAATTGTTTTCTGTGATTATATCTTTGTTTTGTTTCTTACTTTGACTTTTGGTATTTTAATTAGGGTTTATTTTCGTAATAATACAAATTAAATTTATTTTTAATAAATTGTTCTTAGAAATAGCAATAAAAAATAAAGTTATTATAATAGGATAATGTTTTAATAAAGTGAGATAGAAGAAGATGAAGATGAAGATGAAGAAGAAATTCATTTTCATTTTTATATTACTCATTATCATTCCCTCCCTTCCATTTTCTTTTTTTTTTTTCTCTTTTCGTTAATTATCATTAGTAAACGATGTTTAGAATGCAAAATGATTTATTCGTTTTATTTCAATTCAATTATAAAATAATATCGTGTTATAGATGAAAGAAGGATCATCGAAGACGTTGGATTTTTTAGGAAAAATAATCACGCGTTGAAAAATATTACAAATAATATAATTATTGTTTCTTTTTTCTTTTTCTTTTTCTTTTTTCAATAGACGAAGAAAAAAAAAAAGAAAGGTATATACCAATGAATCTCTGATGCAAATTAAATTATTCAACTTGTTTTAAACAACGTGTTTGCTAACTTAACTCGTACTTTATCTTTTTCGGTTTTATTATCATTCTTTCGATAGATTAGAAACCGATAAAGGAATTTATGTTAATGCGATATTCTCGCGTGAGGTGGTGGAATTTTTTTTTTTTTTTTTATCGATTGTCAGGTCGTAGACAGGAGGAACGTCGATTAACGATAAATAAACGAGTCTTTCTTTATTGAGGAACGTTTAGACAAGCGTTACATGTAATTATTGGAAATAAAAAAAGAAAAAAATAGAGAGAAAAAGAAATAGAAAGAGAAAAAAGGGAGAACGAACGATGTATGTTTGTTTTTTTTATTCCCCATCGATCGATCTTTTATTTTTTTTGTTTTTTTATTTTAAGAGTTGCATTAAACCAATAGATTTCTCATAAAAATTTTTCTCATTTGTGCAGTTACGTAAATAAGATAATACCTTGATGGGAAGGTTTAAACGATTAAATACTAATGAAAATGATGAAAAATAAAGGAAACCTTTTTAAAAATGACTTTTTCATATAAAATGAAAAGATTAAACGTTTAATAAAAGAGAGACAGATATATATGCATCTCACAAAAGCTTAGAGAAAGAGAGAGAGATGATTTCCATGAGAAAATAAGGTCAAACGAAACCTTTTCACACTAACGTGGTATTTGTTTAACAGAATAGAAAATATATCGTTTACTGAACTGAAGGGGAAGTGTTTAGTTGTCATGCTTTTCATTAATAGAATAGAATCGTATTTTAAAATCGTCAAAATGATTATACCGTTTGGCATTTCAGGGTTAAGGTATCCCAATGGGAAAAGGAAGGCACTGATATTTCCAAAATATTTCCCCTTTCTCTATCGAACAAACGAACTATTTTCTTGGCAGAACGAGATGAGGGGTAGAAGGATACGAAAATGAAATATATTCAAATAGAATAGAATAGAATAGAATAGAAAAAGAATAGAAAAGAAGAGCATTCAACAACGATCAATGTTTTAAACAAGAATACAAAGATTTTCTTCAATTCTTATTCAAGTATTTCCAATCGTTTAGAATCAAATTATTTAAACAAATTGTGTGTTATTTGAATTCTATGCAAAGAAGGGGACGGAGGAGGGGGGTTTGTTATAATAATATGAATGTTTTGAATTGTTTCATTTAAATTTGTTTTTTTTGTTAACAAGAAAATAAAGAAAAAGAGAGAGTAGTTTGAAATTGAATAAAGAATCCTGTTCATTATTTTCTCGAAGAAATATTTATATGAAAATAGTAAGAAGAGATATTATATCTGTAGAATAGTAGTAGTAGTAGTAGTAGTATTATTCATGGTGTCCATTCTAAGATAACTTTCTCGCAGATGGTTTGAGTTCATTGAGCTCTTTTGGCATGACCCAAAGTGACCACCAACGGTGTCAATGTATTATAAAAACAGCAAAGAAGAAGAAGAACAAAAACAACAACAACAACGAGTAAAGTGAAATTTTCACCAGGATTACTTGGTTGGTGTGTTCTTTTTAAAAGATCGTAAATTTTATTTTTATTTTATTTTTTATTCGTCAACCTGTGCTGTAATTGTTATTCCCAAAAACGTAAAAAAAAAAAAAATGTAAAAGAAAAAGCTAGCTGCTTCTGAACCAACCGCAATGGAAAGGGAAAGGATTGACAAGACGACAACTTTCTTTTTTCGGGGAAAGGTTATGGTTTTTTCTTTCTATCTTTCTTTCTGTTTTTTTTTATTGGTTTTTCTTTTCTTTTCTTTTTTTTTTTTGTTTTTTTCGTATCCCCGTCTTTCCTTTCCTCGTTATTGCTACCAAGTCTCGTAAATTCAATGTGGTGAAACTCTTACGGTCGAGGAAACGTGATTTTCTAGCATAAACACACCTGTGTTCTCCTAACTTTTTTTTTTTTTCAAAAATTTACGACAATACCATGTTGTTTTTTTTTTTGTTATAAAGGATTATTCAAAGATATCAATCTTATCAAATAAATAGATGTATAAGCAAAGGTACATCATTTTCTATAATCCAAATTATTATATACACTCATATATAAATTATTATTAATAAATAGATCAATTGTATGTAAAAGAGATTTAAAATCGAATTATTAATACTTTATAATGCAATTATTTAAATTAAATATAAAAAAGAAAAAATCAGTAAACCAAGAACAACCGAAGAATTTTATATTACAATCCATATTCATCATCTAAATGATAAAAATAATTATACGTATCACGTGTTTCGTAATAAAAGTTTTCTTCATTGTTTGTTACTTTCTTTTTCTTGTTCTGAAAATGTACGATTATAAATTATTATTAATAAATAGATCAATTGTGTGTGAAAAAGATTTAAAATGGAATTACTAATACTTTATAATGCAATTATTTTAATTAAATATAAAAAGAAAAAATCAGTAAACCAAAAACAACTAAAGAATTTTATATCACAATCCATATTCATCATCTAAATGATAAAAATGATTATACGTATTACGTGTTTCTTCATTGTTTGTTGCTTTCTTTTTTTTTGTTCTCAAAATGTACAATGTAATTGCAAATAAATTCGATCGAAATGAATAAGAAAACAAAACGATTATTTACCTGTATTCGTAAATACACGTATATAATATTTGAAATAAACGAATATATGGGAATAAATCTTTCTTTCTCTCTCTCCACGATTAAGTTCGATTATATTTTTCTAGATGTTCCAGTAACGGAGATAGGTTAAGTCAAATATATCGCATCGAGTTCTATCTCAGCAACACCGAGGTAGAACTTTTTTGGCACGACTTGCTAAACGACGAAAAGGTGTTACGCCGACGGGGACTTTTAACAACAACAGTCAAACTTAGTTTAACAAATCAAAACGTTTCACATATTTTCATGTGAAACATTTTAATCCTGATGATATTTTATTCCATCGTATTATCGATTAATTATTTAACCCCTTGTTGTATCTATCCTTAATCAAATTCTTTGTTTTTTTTTTAATAATAATAATATTGCTTACGATCAATTAATAAATAAATCCACACACACACACATTAGATAACAACAAAATTTTATTTTATTCGTTAAAAATTAATCAAAATTTGAACCAAATTTTGTCATTTTGATTTAGGGACTGAGGTGAGGTACAGGTGGGAGGAAAATTATTTTTCAATTCTTGTACTTTTCTCAATCTCGAAAAAATTGACGACGATGGGTTACGATTTGAAATAAAGAAAGAAATAAAGAAAGAAAGAAAGAAAATGGGTAAGAGAGAGAGAGAGAGAGAGAGAAAGAGAGAAAGGGAGTATATATTTAGTTTTTAGCTGGACCGATGCCAAGCTCATCAACGAAAATGAAATCTGGGTCTCTCTCCGCGTTTGCCCTCTTCTAAAACGTCGTCGTCGGCGACCTCTCGATATACGTCCATGACCTGTACGACGCGTAGAAAATTTTTACCCTAAGTGCTATCCACATAACGAGAGAGATAGAAAGAGATAGAGAGAGAGAGAGAGAGAGAGAGTATAAGAAAGAAAATGGTGATGTAAAAAAAGATGGGTAAAATCGTTAATCGAATTTTTCCTTATTTCATTTTTCATACGAAACACGTTTTTTTTTTAAATATAACTTCATCGTTAAAAATATTATTCTATACTTAATCAAATTACACTTAAACTTATTATCGGATATCTCTTATTCTTGATTTCATTCGATTGAATATATTTAATAAAACAGTATAATAATGAAAGATTGTATTTTTGTATAATCTTATATCAAAGGGGGGACTTTGAAATCATATTACTTATGGTAAAATGATTATTTTTCTTTCGAGTATACTTGGAATATAATTAATCATAAATGTAAATAGTAATAGTAATACTATCGATGTATCAAATAATATTACGATATTTAATTAAAACGATGCATTTCTTTCTTTTTTTTTTATTTCCTCTGACTCCCCCCAGTTCAAATCATATTTCTTGAATTTAATTGCAATCTTGTATTACGTATACTTATAATCAGATTAATATAATTAAAGATCGTTAAAAGTATTCATTTGAAATATCAACCCTCGAAATTACTCGTACACGTTCGTAATATTATTATTATTATTATTATTATTATTATTATCATTTATGGTTAAATATAATAATTCGACGAGGATAATTAAACTTCGACGAAAGTGAAAAGATAAAATATCAAAATAACGGATCAAATTATTATTCGTTAATGTTACGCAACGTATGGTTAGTGTTCTGTCATATTCGTGGAGAAAATATAAAGAGTCCCAATCCGAAATAAATAAATAACAAAAAAAAAAGAACAAGCTGAATCGAGGGTTTAAGTATCCCCCCTTTTACTTTCCTATCACACAGTTAAAACTACTCCCTTTCCAGTTAGTTCGAGGTCCGGAAACGTTTTTGATGCCGCAGGCAGGGAAAGTGACGACAAATACGACGAACAGGAGAAGTACTTGACGGATTATTCTTTCATATACATATATACATATACAAATACATGTATATATATAGATATCCCCTTTCCCTTCACCTTATTAATAATCAAAACCATTAACAACTGCTATGTAACACGATTGATATTATAGCCAAAGGCTATGCCTAAGGAATAACACACCTTATATCGTTCAGTGTTAATACCTGACCCCGTATTACGATTTACGAATATATAAATACATGTATGACGAGTAATACACGACCACTGTCACAGAATGACAGACAACATAACTTTGATCCTACCTTAGATGAGAATTTGACTCGACAAGAGGATAATTCAGGAGTAACAACCGATGTATGGATTTTAATCGATAAAATCGATAACATTTTGCTTTCTCTCTACCAATTTATATTTACTTCTTCCTCCCACCTTCTCCCACATCCCACCCTGACCCTCTCTTCTACTATATCTACTCTTCGTGTTATTTTTTTTTGTTATATTTTTCCTTTTTATCCGACCTGTATTATTTTTTATATTGTACTAAACAATACATTACATCTCTACGCGTATATATAAATATATATGTGTGTATGTGTGTATATATTCCTGAGTGTTCTCTCAGCCGTGATTCTAATCATCGTCCCGATACGGATCGGACGTTAATAAGTCGATGCTCGTTGGCCGGTTTAATTTATCAGTCGACGCACTCGCGTTGTCCAATTTAAACGAGCCGCCGATGACCATGTAACTACTCGTGCTACTCATTCTCTCTCTCTCTCTCTCTCTCTCTCTCTCTCTCTCTCTCTCTCTCTCTCTCTCTGTTTCTCTTTCTCTCTCTCTCTATTTATCGTATGTTACGTTCGTCGGATAATAACGGTGGAGGATATTAGGTCGAATCTCCTGTTTCGAGTTAATTACTCGTCCGATATTAATTGTAACCTCCCCCCTCAGATATATACAGGTGAAATTTTCCACAATGTGTTTACATATATAATATTATTATATCATTATACATATATCTTATGTTAACATTTTGCAAATACACAAGAGGGAAATATGTAACATATATATATATATTTATACATAAATATATATTACATAAATATATATACATAAATATATATACATAAATATATATATATATATTTACATATATTTATATATATATTATATATGTATATATATATTACATATATATTATAACGTTATATATAAAACATATAATATATGTATGTTATATATATGTTATAATATATGTAAATATTATGTTATAATATATGTTATAATATATGTTACATATGTATGTTATAATATATTAATATATTATATAATATATTAATATATTATATAATATATTATATATATTATAACGTCATATATTATGATAATATATTAATTGAGATATCATATAGATTTTGTTTATTAAACCTTTTGAATGGTATGGGGGACCTTTTATTTATCATCACCCTCTCCTATTGGCTCGACAATTCTTTTCTTTCCTCTTTTCTATTTCTCTCTCTCTCGTTTATTTTATTTTATTTTATTTTTTTTGTATCAAAATAAGTAATATTTTAATGCATTAGCAATAAAATCATTTCGTTTACAGTGATTGTATAATTGTTAGACCCCGTCAAAGGATTATAAAATGTTTTCTCGTTGTTGTTTTTAAATAGAATAAATCATTTATACTCGTAATAATTACGTTTGTATATATATATATAGGTGTTTACTTATATTTAATTGATTTAGTCATATGTGTGTATGTTTATATATACGATTACGTAGGAAATATCGTTAAAAGGTTCTTTTTTGATCCAGTTCCGGACTCGTTTTCCAGCTATTCGCGTTAATATCATTCTGTTGAGATCCGTTTACAATGCTATCGCATTGAACCCCGTAATCTGGTAGCACTTTAACGATGGATTATGATGGTACTGTGTGTGAAGCTTACGATATATATCTATATATATATATATATATATATATATAGGAGGTACATACGTATCATGGTTTTGGTATAATCGCTCTGACGCATTGGAAATGCGCTTTCTCTTCGAGAACTCGCTTGAAAAAATATTCTCATCTTTTTTTTTTTTCTTTTTTTTTCTTTCTCTCCCTTGTTTCTTTTTATTTTTTTTTTTATTCATTTTCTTTATTTTTTTTTTTCCTTCTTCTTTTTTTTCTCTTTCGATTTATAGGTCAAAGCATTCTCGTAATCATTGGATTCATTCAAGTTGAAATCGTACGTTATATTATCTACGATGATGATCTTTCGACGTGACTTTTTCTTGCGTAAAATGAAAAAAAAGAAAAAAAAAGGACAGAAAGAAAGAAAGAAAGGAAAAAATAAAATGTATTCTTTACGAGCGCGTTTATTTATATTTGGTCTTCGTGTAAATTGGATGGAAAATTATTAAAAAATAATAATAATTATAATAATAATAATAATGAATATATGTTTATATTTGTTAATTTATGATTTTAGGATACGAATTGTTTATGTTACTATGCTGCTCACTTTGCGGAATGATCATTAAAAGTTAAACGTGTGTGTTAGTATCAGTCCCATACAGTTTTACAATTGACTTGGGAATTGGGAAATGATTGGTATCATTTGTTACAATATTCTTTAAATTATTAATAATTCTTGGATAATACTTGACACGCGTAGTAAAAATTATCGTCATTCGAATTGTCGTTCAGAAGATATGTGATAATATTTTTATAAAAAAAAAGAAACAAATTAATAGAAATAACGATGACCAATAAATCTATCTGAATCATATTAAACTTAAAATTACGATAATAAACTTTTATTTGAAATAAATCAATATTATTTTGTTATTATTTTTCTCCAATTCCTATGATTCAAACGAAATCTATCAAATGGGGTTATAAAGTAAGTAAATATGATAAATTAAATAAAAATATTGGCGAATTATAATAAAATCCTGATAATCTATTCAAATATGTCAATTAAAGTGTTATTCATATTTTTCTATATAAATTATTTCAAAATTGATTGGTAGAATTTTCTCTATGTTGAAAATAAAATCAGTAAATAAATGTTAACTGATTTTAGTACGTACCATACGTACATACATATATGTTTATATAATATATATATAAATAACATTATAAAAAAAATATATATAAGTAATCAAATATAAGTATAAGCTAACTGATTTTAGTACATACATATTACACATACATATATATTTATATAATATTTATAAGTAACAGTATAAAAAAGAATATATAAGTAATCAAATATAATAATATATATATATTAATATAATAATATAATAAATAAAAATATAATAATAAATATAATAATATAATATATATTATATAAATATATTAATATTTAAGTTATAGTATAAAAAAAATATATAAGTAATCAAATATAAATATCAGTTAACCGATTTTAGTACATACATATTACAAATACATATATATTTATATAATATATATAATATAAAAGTAACAGTATAAAAAAAATATATAAGTAATCAAATATAAGTATCAGTTAACTGATTTTAGTACGTACATACATACATACAAACATATATATAAAAGAAAAATACTTGTGTCTAGAATTAAATCCAAAATAGCCATAGATATTATAGATTCGCGTTCTCCGACCTACTCTCGAGTATAGTGCTGCCTTGATAGCCCGAGGCTTTGCCGCAGGATCGCATCGTCAAACGTAATGGCTATGCAAGGTGCGTGCGTTCCAAGTTGCGTTCGCCACCGGCAGCACATTCATTGAAAATACGCCGCTTAATCCATAGGCACATACGTACCTACCACGCGTTTACACGTTCTCTACTGGTCAGCCTCGGCAAAGTCCTTTTCGTAACACGTAGGTAGATAGGTAAGATAGGTAAGCAAGTAAGTAACTAAGTAAGTAAGTAAGTAAGTAAGTAAGTACCTACATACCTGTAAATATATACGATCTACAGGATCTTGCAAAACAATTTCTTTACTACGAATTTGATCTGAATACTTTTTTTCGAGAACCATCAAGTTGTCTAAGAATGTTAACTTCTTATTTAAAAGTATGCGTCGTCTAATAACTTTTCCTATTTAAAACAGGAATATTAAAAAGGGTTTTAAAGTGATAGGAAAAAACAATCAAACCAACACAACTAACTCTTAAAGGGATCTCATGTTTATTCACGAAAGGTGGTGGTGATGATGGTGGTGGTTGTAACAGCACGGACAGTATCGCATGTTATATCAAAGGGCTGTTATAAAATCATCCCTCGTGTTTTTATCGTTCAACCAAGTACGTCATTGCTAAATCTAAAATACTATACCACCATCAGTATAAAAATGTATAACATCATTGATAATTTGCAACGGTCTGTATCGATTGAACATTCTTATTTAGTAACATAGAATAGTTTCTTTTTGCAAAAAGAAAAACAAAAGAGAGAGAGAGAGAGAGAAGAAAAAAAAGGTAAGAAAACAGTATTGTGCATTATCCCCTCTTCCTTCCCCCCTCCCACCCACCTGGACTCTGTTACGATTCCATTTTAATATCTTTTAAGTAATACATAAAAGCCTTTTTTTTCTTCTCTTTTTTCTTTTTTCTCCTCCTCTTTTTCATTCTTTCTACTATCTGTATTATTTCTATGGATAAAAGTTCACGTTGATTGGAGAGGGAGAGAAAAATATATATATATATATATATATATATATATATACACAGAGATAGAGGCGTTAAGAACCGAGTAAAAAGGAAAACCTATCCTCGTCCTCGAAGCCACTGTCCCTCGAGGACACTGTTGAGAGTACACGATACATACACGATGACGATGAAATACATAAACGCGTACCTTACGTAGAACGGATTACGGACTCGGCAGGCCGAGTTTGTCGAGATTTCGAAATGAGACGAGATGAATACACGCCTTAGAAGAGACACCGTCGTGCCAGCTTGATCGATCGTACTCGAGATCGTTTCTCTCGGTCTTATAAACCACCACCACTACATATACATAAGTATATATATATATATGTATATATATATATCCTCCCCACTGTACATTTCATCCTTCTAACGTAATTTTCCATTTGACATTACTCACCGAATTTCTATCTCTCTACCATTTTCGGGTTAATTGTTAACATGGTAATGGTGGATGACACTGATTGGCTTACCTGGAATCAAAATAGATATATTGATATTAAATTCTGATCAATAATAGGGGGCACGATATTATAATTCATTATATTAATATAATAAAACTTTTTAGTTTGCTTTTTTTTTTAATAGGATTCGATTAATCGTAAGTTTGAATTAAACGTCCATCATTTTGTTTTTTTTTATTTCTTAAGTAATAATATTTTGTAAATGTGATAAAACACGAAAATTAATTGAGAATCAATAAAGTTCAATTGTTGTCTTTTCCCTTTCCTTGATAGGTTTATATGTATAAGAATAATAATAATTGATAGTGTGTGTGTGTGTGTGTTGGTTGTTATTTGATTTGAGAAAAAAGTTCAGTTTATTCGAGAAAAGAAAATATTTGAAATTCTTAAAAAGATTTGTTGCCACCAACTGACAGAAAGAGAAAAAGGCCTTCGATCTTGGCTACTGGAGAGGCGAACGTAAGTACACACACATACATACATACAAACACACATATTCTTAGAACTTAAGGAGCGATTGTTGTCGGCAATGGGCCCGTTGTCGCAATGGGAAGTCTTCTCTTGCAACCGGCACTAAATCGTTTCGCTTCGGCACGTCTCGCAAGAGACGTCAGAAAACGGTCCCAGTCGAGCGATTCACCGGAACCGCGATCTCCCTTTCTGAACTCACGATCTCGAACGATGTAACAACACGGATCTTTCCATATTTAATCCGGAATTAATCAATCCATCAATCAATAAAAATATCCAATAAAAGAAAAAAGAAAAGAAGCCATCAATATAATAAGAAACCAAATGCACAACGACAAATAATTGTATCAACTTCAAAATATATATATAAATATATATACAACAAAAATGATAATTTTCAATTTCTAAAGAGAATATAAAAAAAGAAGAAAATCGTAAAAAATAATTTGAAAATTGGCGGGAGAAATGTCTCGGTACGTTATAAACCCCCCACTCATCGAACAGCGATGACGTAACATCAGCCGCCATTTGTATTATCGAACAGTTTCGGCCCTTTTGAAATGATGACGAAGAAGCTAAGCGACACTAGCGCCAGTCGGTAAAGTCGCATCATGACGATGATAACTCTTCTTCTTTAGAGTTCTCTCTTTCTCGTATGTTCTCCTCGTTGTGTTGTGTTGAACTTTCATCGATGTGTTTTTCGGTCGATACGAGAGGTTTCTTGATTGGAGACTCGAGGATTGGCCACCATAGTGGCGTCGTCAGTAATAGTATTGCCGACTACTACGGCATCTGACGCAGAATTTCTTGGCACGCTCGGTACCTTGCCCATCGTCGTCGTTGTCGTCGTTGTTGGCTGTTGTTGGCCGGCCTTGCCAAGGCTGCAGGCCATCGAACTTTTGCCCTACTGCCACGCCACGTAATATCATCCGTACGCGATGCGCAAGAACGAGGATAACCGACACGACTCGCGCGCCTTCCTCGTTGGTTCGTTCGTTCGTTCGTTGGTTGGTTGGTTGGTTGGTTGGTTTGTTGGGTTCGTACAAAAAAGGGGAAAAAAAGTAGGGAGGAGCTGAAACGACTGATACAGGAACACCACCAGGGCCGTCTATGTTTCCTTTTAAACCTGGGCTTCTTAAATTAAAACTGTTGTGTTCAGGGTCAGCAATCAATTCTCATGCCACTTACATTTCAAACATTGTGTTCTAAAATATCGATGTATATATTTATGTGTGTGTAGTAGTAGTAGACTTGGAACGAATTCTTGGTCTAATTACTTATTTTAGGCAATTCAATGGAATGCTATTGTACTTTAAATTCTGATTAAGCAATATGAATATCTATAAATAAAAAAAAGGATATATACGTATATATATATATATATATATAGGTATGCAATTTGATTGTCCCATGCAAGCGGATTTTTGAATAACTCGTATTAAATATGAACATATTAATCGTGTGTGTGTGTGTTTAAATCGATAACTGTTAAATATATTTAGGTTACCAGACTTTAGCCATCACTTTTATCCCGTATATTAATAATATCGTAGACGAATTAGTAAAAAGAAAGAATACAATACAAAAAGAAAAAAGAACATAACAAATTTCGGTTTATTTCGATCACAATTTGGTGATTACGATCAAGATTATCATCGAATTCGATATTCCTGAGAGAATAATATTAAAAAATACGGTCAATGGATTTTTTTGCAAAACGATCCAAAGAAAGAAAAAATGTGTGGATATGAAGAGGAGGAGGGGTTGGGGGATGGTTGGGTTTGCTTAAAAATAAATAGCAAGCTTTGCACAACTTATTGAAAAATCATCATCCTCTTTCTTTATATCGCCGAACGCAATTCGTTTATTGATTTTGGTTCTAACGTTCGTGCCGTTATTAAATTCCTCATCACTTCAAACGAAAGAATGAAGAAGAAACGAGAAAACGAAGGGGTGCAAGGGGGTGAGAGAGAAAGAAAGTACGTTAGATTGGTTTCAAGACAAAAGTGAGTAAATATATTTTTTCGAAAAATTGTCTACGGTTTAGAAATATTTTATTTCCCCCATTGATATTTTAATTTTGGATTACCTAAATATTTATTAATTGAAACAAACACATGACGTATTATTGTTCGATGGTATTTTGGGTTTCGATGATGAAACTTGGAATTTAATGGATGAAAAAGAAGAAAAAGAAGAAGAAGAACAACAATAACAACAACAACCAAGAGCATAGTCATTGATTCTGATTTGTAAGAGAGGCCAAACTATGCCACGGTCGTACTGCACGATCCATCGAAACAGGGCTTCTTCATCGTCGAACTCATTTTTACCTTAGAACGTTTCCTAAGCTCGTTAGGGAATAAACGAATCGTAGTATACCACGGAATAGGACAAATATTTATAGAGAAATTCGTAATTATTAGGATATGTTTAATCCCATTAACCATTAACACATCCGAAATCACGAAAAATTACCATTTACTTTTTAGTAAAGTCACGTTCGTCGTGTGTTAGCGTAATAAATCTTATGAACAATTGTAAGAAGTATCTAAAATGTGTATCCTATTTTTTATTTCACCCTTAGTATAATTATATTTATTACTGTTTTTACCGTCATTGCTTTTTTTTTTTTCTTTCTTACTAGCGTAAATATCAAAGCTCTACTACGATTAGTTTCCGTATTCGTGATAATTTAAGCATATAGTTGAATTGTAAAAGCTTCACGAGCGTATCCTAGCTACTGTTATAAAGCCCAACTAGGAAAACTGTAACGGTAATTAGTTATGTTACCAACCGGATGCATAATTACGGATTTTGTTAATAACGGCCAGTTAATTGATGATCTAATTGCTAATAAGCCGGATACAACTTTATATATATATATATATATATATATATATATATATATATATATATAGATAGATGTATAAAAATATAGATGTATATATAACGGATAATCGCAAATAATTATTAACGAAGTTAACGAGTGAACTATCGGTTAGTAACTTGCCAGTAACTGAACAGAAATATATCCGTAATGAGAATGTTGATTATGCAAGTACAATTATCGTAATAATACTATCGTAATAATACTCTTTACTCTTCCATTCCTACGAATTACGAACAATCATCATCGATTATACAACTTAATTACAATTAATAATTATTAAACTTTATTAAATGCTAACAATTAAAGCCAACAACCACAACAACAACAACAACAATAAATGAAGCTACTTAACGGAGTTGTAAATACTTCACTGTAAGTCCTGTTACAACCGGAAAATCGTAATAACTAATAAATAATCATTCAAATGAAAATATCCTTTTTCCGGAGAAACTTGAGAAATAATATAAGTTAATTTTTTGTTATCCCTCTCTATTCCTCCCATCATTCCCGGTCATATTTCTAAGTTCCCATAATGTACTGGAATATTATAATCGATAATGGAATTTCCACAGTTAACAGTGCCGTAATTGACACCACATCCGTCCATTTTACGAGTCATTACCTTTCTAGAAATTCCATTAGCACCAAACCGATTATTGAGCTATTGGTTGATTATCGTCAATTTCAAAGATTCATGAGTTTCAAATTGAATGTTTGAGTTGTGAAAGGTGGGAAAGAAGAAAGAAAGAAAGAGACAAAGTAGTATTAAACAGCTGACCGGCTAACCTCTAGACCCTGGAGTATGTCGAGAGGGTGCGAACTAAGAATACAGCATTCTTCTCGGTCACGCGAGAAACATCCGCCGTTCATTGCGGATTCCTCTTAACTCTAATACGTTCTTTTTTCTTTTTTTTTTTTGTAACCCGTTAGAAGTTAGATACACGTAACGCGTGTCTGAGTTAACCGTAACTATCGTCTAGAGTTCATATTCTTCTTTTTATTCTTATTCTTTTTTTATCTTTTTCTATTCTATTGGAGAGATTAAAACAACTAACTTATGATTTTCTTGCGCGCTAGATTTATCAATTGATTTTTCTTTTTTTATAAAACAAACAACACCGCTACTAAACGTAATAAACAGTACTTTGGATTGATTCCGAATCGTGAGAATTTTAATCGTAACCGGATGTAACCTCAGGGTTCGAAGGTTTCCACCAAGAGTTCAAGTTCAAAGTTCAAGTTCATCTTGATCCAACTCACGTTCCTCTCGACGTAACGATTCCTCATTCTTTTACTATCGTTCTTCTTGTTTCTTGCTTGCTTGCTTACTTCCTTGCTTGCTTCTTTACTTGCTTGCTTCCTTGATCTTTAATTTATGAACGATGCTTTTGTATCTTATTAAATTAAAGACCGTAATGTATGAACTTGCCGAGAAAAATAAGAACGGATGCAGTTAAGAGGAAAACACTGCATAAATAATATTATATCCATACAAGTTTTCTATCTTTCTATAAAAACGCGAATAAATATATTAGACATAATTCAATACAAAATTATACCCCCTCTCTCATAAAAAACCCAAAACACATTATATTCACAATGAATTACCTAACATTCTATAACCCAAATAAATAAAATCAGGAATAACTCAAAATATACCATGGAATACGATCAATTAACAATTTCTACAATATAAGATCATGCAATTAAAAAA
>JACGWG010000033.1:690515-726963 GCA_023678865.1 Polistes exclamans
CAATCAAATATAAACTCTTGCATATATTAATTCATTAACGATACATAATAATAACAACAAAAAATTCAATTGAAGTGGTGGTGATGTGTAGCTAAAAAAGAAAATTAATAATAAACGTTATGAAGAAATAAGATTTTGTATTCTTAAAAAATAAATAGATAAGATTAGATTTGAAAGTTTTTGTTGAAACATATAACAGAAACGTATCGATGTTGTATGTTTGCTTTATAGGAAAATACATCACGGTGAGAGACAACACGTGGTAGTAGAATACTCCTCGCGGATCGTCGAGCCTAACGGTTGTCCGGTAACCACGTCAGAGCCGGTGCTAGCGGTACTCGCGGTCGTTCCGTTACTCGACCGACAGATCCGCTAACGCGACTCAACCAACTTTTCTCTCTCTCTCTCTCTCTCTCTCTCTCTCTTTCTTTCTCTTTCTTTCTCTCTTTCCCTCCTTTGCTACGTAGGTAGGTATATATACGTCGACCCTTCTTCTACCTCCTCCTCCTCCTCCTCCCCCTCCACCTTCTACTTCTCCTGGCTCCCTACATCCGTGTATTCTATCCCTCTCTCTCTCTCTCTTTCTCTCTCAACACACTCTCTTTCTATCTCAATACACTCTCTTTCTCTCTCAACACACACACTCTCTCTGTCTCTTTCTCTCTTTGTGTGGGGATGGATGGATGGATGGATGGATGGATCCGCTTCGTCTACGGTTAGGTGCGAAATTTACGACTACTCGAATCTCTCTCTCTCTCTCTCTCTTTCTATCTGTTTTTCTCTTTTTCTCTTCTATCTTTTCTCTACAACTTTGTCCTTATTTTCTTTCCCCACGTTTTACTATAGAACTACTATTCTTTTCCTAGACTCTACATATTAAGGATTAAAAAATATTAGTTAAATGTATCTTACTATTTGTTTCTTTTTTTTAATTTGTTTGTTTGTTTGTTTATTTGTTTTACTGTAGTATAATAATAAAAAATATATATTCAACAAGAGGTTTTTGTTTATTGGAAATTTGTCCAGTTTTACCTTTGTACTCAGATTACTATTCGTTGTACTCTATCCTGATGAATAATATGCTAGAAATGTATCTATGAATCTAGAAATGTTGATAGTACCGAAAAATTGAGGAAATGAAAGTACAGGTAGGGGAACCCCACTCGTAGAATGAACAGGAAGATACAATACTAATGAACTAATTGTAAATTCGTATAACACGTGTGATGTTGTCCCCTTTTTTTAATAACATCTCATTTGAATTAATTTCAAAGTTATAATGATTAATTTGATCGTTATAAAAATTCCCGCGAAAGAGTTTTATTTTCATTTAAAGGTACTAGAAATGACCAACCTTGGCTTCCGTCCAAAGTTTACGTACTCGTTATACATTTTCGTAGAATATTTCGTGGTTATTTTAACAATTCCTAAACTATGCAAAATTCCTTCGATATTGTTAATGGTGATATTTGTCTAATCAAAATCTAATCACCCGTTCGTTACTTTTTTAAACATTCAAGTAAATAGAAAATAAAGAAGTACTTTTTTGTAAAAGTGAAAAACAACTGGTGGTGGTCATACAAATTGAATTTGATTCAACTAAAAAAAAGGACTAAATTAAATGAACCACACACATCGACGAGAGAATAATTATTTCGAATAGTTTCTAAGAAACAATTATTGAAATACAAAATTTCTTATAAACTTTGAAACAAGAGTGCAAACGATGAACCGTGTGTGTTGAAAATACGCAAACTTGTTTCATTGTTTTTATTGCATTTCAAATAATTGAAATTGAGATCTTAGATAATATTACGGAGAAGATATCTATCCCGTATTTAAATAATTCATCTAATTTCATTCTAGATAATTCGCAAATGTAATAAAATACGTGCATGCTAAACTATAAAGGAAACAACAACAGGGTATATATCCTGTACCTGTTCCCGTGATCGGTGGTGAGGCTAACTGCGAACTGCTTATATCCGGTGGTTGCTGGGTTTGCTGCTGCTGTTGTTGTTGTTGCTGTTGTTGCGGGCTATTGGCAGCGACTTGCACGCTACCTGGACTAGCCGCGCTCTCTGCCATTTTTAATTTTTTTTCTTTCGCTTTTTCTTCAATTGAATTTTTTTCCTCTTCTTTTGTTTATACTTTTATTTGTTTTACTTCTTCTATTCAATTAAAATCGATTAATAGAAAGTAATATCTCATTAACGTGGGATACATATTTTACTGTTGTTTTATGTTCTTTCTCTAGGAAATATTTATTCGTATCCGTCATGGGACTGACCCCCAAAAAAAAATTGAATAAAAATGGATCGTAATCGTACACACACCGATCGTATTCGACTAAACGACGATTTTAAAGCGGCACGATGGTTTTCACGGTCGACCTAGCTAGCTAGCGCGCTAGTCCGTGAATACTTAAAGTTTTTTTCGCGACGACAGTTTCCCCTTAATGTCTCGATGTCAGTCTGACACGTTCCGTAACCCTTTGGCTCTTGGATTTCCTATCACTTGGGGTTAGGTATTAAAGTCGTGTCTATTGCTCTTCTTCTTCTTATTCTTCTTGATGTTAATGTTGTTGTAGTTGATGTTGCAGTTGTTGTTGCAGTTGTTGTTGTTGTTGTTGCGAAATCAGACTTTTTCTCTTATGTTTCTTCGTAAACGATGACGAATATGTGTGTCTATGTGTGTGTGTGTGTATGTATGAGTGTACATGCGTGTGTTTAATAATTTAACGAACAAACGATCGATAGAGGAGGCAGCACACGATGGTAACTCGACATGCTCGACCGACCGACCTATCGTTGAACGCAACGACGATAAGGAGGAGTCGTCGATCTCGCGAAGGATAATAACAACAACAACGACGACAACGACGACGATGATAATGATGATGATGATGATGACGATGATGATGACGATGATGATGATGATGATGACTGTGACGATGGCAAGGACAACAACGTCAGTTGTTCAATAAAGTCAACGAAATTCTCGTTGCTAATTTTCGACGCCATGCCAACAGGAATATTGTATTCGCTAATAGCGAACTTATTGTTATTGTTATTATTATTATATTTCTTCTTACGATGCTAAAACCTTCTTCTTCTTCTTTTTCAACTTTCTCTTTTATTATTACATTCCTCCTGTTTATTTTCGATTTACCGCGACAACTGATTTCACGCGGTTCTCGATACACGTAATTATGACAATAACAAGATCTCAATGAATTCCAATTATCATAAGAAGGCATTGAGTTGTTCCAATGAACACGGTGATCTAACGATCTCGAATAACGTGACATCGATTACGTTCGATAACAGAGTAGAATTACCAAGTTATTATATTCTGCCTGTGATTAATATTATTATTCTTGGGCAGTTTTTATTTCATATCCTTTTTTTGTCTCTTCTTGTTGTTGTTCGTTTTAGGTAGAACTGATCAATGGAGATCCTTCTTAAAGTTCGACGCATCCGATATCAAAAGGAATACCCGAGCGTGTTAGATGATAGAAAAGAGAGAGAGAGAGAAGTGAAGGGTGACTAAAGGTAGAAGGAATAGGAAGGGAAGGGAAAGGGAAGAGGGAGGAAAGAAGGAAAGAAGGAAGGAAAGAAGGATAACGTCCTGGTGACGAGGACGATAAACCAACACGACGACGGGCCGATGACGACGTTGATGACGACGTGGAGGGTTGTTTCTGAACGGGTGGACGGATAGAAAGAAGAAGAGGGGAGAAAGAGGAGAGAGAAGGAAAACGGTGCTCGGTTAGTAGATGAGAGAGTCGATAGGTCGGTCAGTGGGTCTCGTTCAAAGAACGACTCGTTGATTCGCGCACCAAGAACAGCAGCGCATAGTCGTCGTCGTCGTCTTCGTCGTTTTCTTTTTCTTCGTCGTCGTTTTCTTCTTCTTCGTCTTCGTCTTCGTCGTCGTCGTTTTCGTTTTCTTCGTTTTCGTTGTGTTGTTGTCGTCAATTTGCACGGGCAACAACAAAACGACGCGTCCCGTTGTTGTTTTACCTTAGAACAATGATGATGTGTTGTGCGTGATAAAGATAAAGATGAAGATTTGTATCCTACGATTATTCGATCGAACGAAAAAATGAAGGAAGGTACGAGGGACGCCACGGTAGAATCGCGTACGCGGGTCGATAGGTCAGTGGGTCTCGTTCAAACCGTCGACTAGCTTTGTCTCTCTCTCTTCCTCCCTCCCACCCTGCCTTCCACCCTCTCTTTCCCTCTCCCTAAGATTCCTTTTCGCGAAAATGATTCCGCACTAACACGATCCGTATAAGATCGATCACCAACACCGATCCTCTTCCCCATTCACTACATCATCAGCATCAGCATCATCATCATCATCATCATCATCATCATCATCACCAAGACCACACACACACCTCAAATATATATATATATTATTATTATTATTATTATAATCAACGACAAGCTATAGTTGTAAACTCGCGAATAGCAAAAGGCGGCACGTCTCCGAGACGGCGAGGAGACGTCCTCGCGAAGAAACCTTCCTACGATTGCCCACCACCACCACCACCACCACCACCACTACCTCCTTCGGCAGCCCGAAGAAGGGAGCAGCACCCTTTTCGAGCGAACTCTTCTTCCTCCTCTTCCTATCCTTCTCGTCCTTGATCATTTCTCGCGCGGACGCGAACACACTCGACGACCGCGCGACACCCTCCTCCTCCTCCTACCCCTAGCTCCTCCTTCTTTTTCTTCCCTTCTTCTTCTTCTTCTTGACAATATTCTCTCTGTCTCTTTCTTTTTCCCCCTTACCTTACCCTCCCACCCTTCTTTATTTCTCGCTCAATGAGAAACACACCCTCGTTTCTTACACGCTAGCCGGTGATATTCCCTTTCTTTCCTTTTATTGTTTTTCCATGTTTTATTGTTTTTTTTCACAGCAATCATCTCGTGAGAGTTGACGTCATCATCGTCATGGTCGACGACGCAGCAGCACCAACACCAACACCACCACCACCACCTTCACCACCACCATACCCTGCCTGAACGTTACCGTGTGACGGATCTTTGTCGTCGTTGTTCCTCCTCCTCCTCCTCCTTCTCCTCCTCCTCCTCCTCTTTCTCTTCGTTACCACCGTCAACGTCGTCGCGACGCACCACCGCTCCAGCTTCGAACTCCTTCCTTCCTTACTTCCTTCTTAATCTTTCTTCTTACTCCAAACTATTATCCACCAGCGTATAAATTGTGTTAACCTTTTTTTAACCCCTCTTTTCCCCCAAGCCCACCCCCGTTTTTTTTTCCCCTTCAATTACGTGACGCACGAACTCCTACGCGCGATTCTTATTAAATAAAACAACCCCCTCGGCGATATGAGGAGGAACACACACCGTCGTTTTTTGGGCGCCGAACGGGTGCGCTTTAGTTTCACGGTGATATTATGTGCGCTGTGTTTCTCACTCTCCTCTATTCTCGGGGAGAACCAAGTGGCTCGAGCCTGGACAAATTTACACCAGATGACGCCCAGATCGATTATTTACTTCCATATTTGACCGCGTTTTTATCTTCATTGGCGCTGTTATCATTCACCCTCTTCTAGTTGTTCACGCACCCTTCTAACGCACACTTTTTATCCGTCCTTTTTTTTATTTTCTATTTGTCAGTTTAACTATTTGATTATTCGTTCAACTATCTGTCTGCCTGCATATCTATTTGCCCTATCCTACTTGTCTGCTAACTCGTTTGCCAGTTTATAATCTTTCTTTTACTACTTTTATACATTTTTAGTTAGCTATTCCATTTGACCCGCAAAATCACAATGGCCGCGGTGGAGCTTCGTAACTCACCGGGGGTGGTGGTTGCTTTTGCCCGGCAATTTCAAAATTCTCTTCTCTTCTCTTCTCGTGTATAATATCTTTTCGTTGATTTATCAATTTTGTTTAGATACGAAAACAAAGATACAATTAAAATGTAACGACGTTTTAAGTATCGGGTTGTCCGATAAGTTCGTACCAATTTGTTAATTCAAACAAGTGGATTATTATATTGTTGACTGGGGGTTATTTTAATCGGGGTTTTCGTGTGCTTATTGTTAGAAAATAATTCATTATAAAAATTGTTTAAAATAATAACGACGAAACGTTGTGTGTGTATGTGTGTGTGTGTAAAAAAATTCGATCGTGTTTTATCGATTGCATTCAATATCCCTCCTATTAATGCGAAATTTTCGAAGGAGCGGCTCTCGTTTCCTTCCTAGCAAATCTTTTTAACCGCATTTCGGACAGCTACCACCAACGAACGGAACATAAATTTCCTTCGAAATATCGAATTTGTCGGGAGTCAGAAGGTAACTCGAATCGCGTTAGAGTTGGGTGAGTGGGTTGGTTGGTTGGTTTGGGTTATAGGAATCGTAGAAAAGCGCAAGCGCAAAGACTTCCTCTTTAAACAACCCTCTCCCCTTTTATACCATCCCTCTCTTTTTCTCATACCTTCGATCCGCGTTAGCAACGCGCACTTGTTTGACCCCAACTGTATTCGCACTTGCCGGTCTCTTGCGATTTCAATAGCACACCTGTCCATTTTTATTTACTTCGATTCTCTATTGTAATATCGCACCTTGCTCTTGCCATCATTTCTTTCCTATACACACAACCATTATTAATTCTTTTGATAAAATGAAAATGAATAAAACCGGTTCATCCTTACACGGGAAATGTTCTTATCAAATGTTATACGTAAAAATAATATCAATCAAAAGTATTATGTATATTTTTAAATAAAATTTATTAGAGATTGTATTAAAAAAAATATTCTATTATTCATATTTGTAATTATTAAACTATGGTAGAATATTTTTAAACTCCTACCATACTTTTTAAAGTGTTTTGTAACCTTGTAGAAAGTAGTATCCAATTATGAAACGATCAATAATCGGTCTGTGAGAATTAAAGTCGAGTTTACCGAGCTTCATTCTTGTGGAAACCAGATTAATGAGAGAATACATTTATCAAGTAGATATTTTCATAAAAATAATAATAATAATAATAACGAAACACCTATTATCGTTAATTTGATAATCGATTCGTATTTTATTAGAAATCCGGGTATGGTTATGGTTTCTGGCTTATGGATAAACGGTTATCGCGAAGAGAGTTTTAGTTGTGACTCGCGTTCTCTTCTATTCGATACGAGCCGTTGGATTTTCAGAACGGTACTCCTAACTGTATATCCCATATGTGTTATCCGTATATATGTATATATATAAACATACCTATAGATATATATATAAAAGTAGTTATATGTAGGTAGCGTAAGTACACGTATCTCTATGTGTCGAAGTTTTGTTGCTTGTTTGTTTACTTTTGTCGGCACGTTAAGATGAGGAGGACACTACTCGTCATCGTGAACATACGATTCAGGTGTGAATCTACATTGGTAATGATAGATTTCTTTCAAACTTAACACCTTTTAACCATCTAACGATGACATAGCAATTCAAGAAAATCTTAAGATTGATACATCTTCTTTGATGACTCTTTTAAAGAATAAACTTTAACTCTACTCTTGGTAACAACATATTAATTCGAACATTCATACGATATTTCAACCAAATTTATTTTATATAATATATAAAACAATATTATTTAATATATTAAAGTGTATTCGTGTGTGAATACTGGAACATATTTAACTACTACATTGATTTGAATACTTTAAAATAATAAATTGTATTAAAACATAAATTCAACCCTAAAGAGAAAATAGATCAACCTTCAAAATTTCAACTTAAACCTAATATTAAAACATCGATTATTAATTCCTTAATAATACATTATACAAACAACTTAAATAAAATAAATCCAATAATAATCCATTTCACATAATCAAAAATCTTGAATATTAATTACTGACATATATTATATTAATAAAAATAATAATCGATAAACTCGACTCTCATTCATAATATATAGTTCAGGTTGATACCACCTTAGATACGGATACTTGATTGCATACTCTGGGTATACCGATCGTAAGCTAAGCCTGACGATTAATTGTACCTTTAACGAGCCACGAAATACAGGTGTGAAGGATGCTTTCAAATTAATCTGTTAGAAGGAAGAAGAATTAAGTAATAGGATGATGGTGTGGAATCGATGCAAGAAAATCAACCAACCAACCAAGCAAGCAAACAAAAAGATGAAGATGAACATAAAGATGAAGATGAAGAATAAGAAAAACGTGATGGGAGTGGGAGTGGGAATGGGTATGAGTATGGGGATGGATTAGGTACGGAGGGGTGTTGAGGTATGTTGTTAACGGAGAAAATATGTGTATATATGTTTAAGTTTGTTCGTAGTTGGAACGTGTAGCGGATCTTTCGCGCAGGTACATAAGTACCTACATGCGGGTCGCGTGTATGAACACTCACGTAATGTAGGCCCGTTGTGTGTCGGAGATACCGTAAGACCTTGCTCTTACGTCACACGTGTAAAGGCAACGTTAGAACGAATCGTGGTGCGGTTAGGAGAGGAAGAGGCGAGGCCGAAGGTAAAGAAACACACTTAGGCCGAGTCATCCTCAACATTACCACCCCCCCTCCACACCCTTCCTTCCACTCCTTTCCCATCTTCTATCCCCGTTTCCGTTTATTTATTCTTCTTATTCTTATTCTTATACTTATACTATCATATCTATAGTAATCTCATATATCTACTTCGATGAGATAAACTTTGGCTAACTTTTTTGTTTTTGGGGGAGGGGGTGTGTCCCTATTATTCGTCATTATTTTGAACAATTTATTGTCTTATCAATGACGAAGAAAGATTCTTTTTTTTTTTATATACATATTATCTTCTAAAGATTATTATCGTTGCTATTTATGTGAACACATTGGTAATTATTATTAAATTATTTATCAATCGGTCAATTGTTTTTTTTATTTTTCGTTAATTTTTTTCTAATTGACCAGAAATTAAATTGAAACATTAATAATGAAAATACAAGGGGAAAGAAGATAGAGATAAAGAAATGTAAGATTCCAATTAACGTGCACGCGCGGATAGACACACACACACACACACACACACACCGTTATCGAAGTATTTTTCTCAAAGAATAAGAATGTTATTTTCCGTAGAAAGGGCGGGAAGGTATAGGTGTAAAACAGGGGGGAGGAGGGATTTATAGTAGAAAGATTTCGTAAGTTTTTGACGTTTCTCTCGTCACGTAGATGAAAAGAGAGAGAGAGAGAGAGATTAACTTAAGCAAGGAGGTGGTGTCCTTCGAGTTAAAATCATCAACTCTTCCTCCTCCTCCTCCCAGTACCCCTTTCCCTTCTCTTCTTACAACCTCCTCCTTCTCCTCCTTCTTCTTCTTCTGTTTTTCCTCCCTCCTCCTCCTCCTCCTCCTTTCTCGTGGATAACTTGGACTGCGTCCACGTGTTTCTATCTGCGGTCAGTGCACCTTGCTGCACGAACCGCTGCCATCTCTTCTACCAAAGGAAGGAAAAGGTCCACGTAATGCGATCGCGCTTAATAATCTTTCACCCGAAGGATCATCGACCGTAGTATATAGTAGTCATCGTAACAACTCACATAAATCTTTATCTTATTTTATCTTAGAGTTTAACGTTGATTTTAACCATTCAAAATAAAAAGTAATGAAAATCAAAATAGATATTCATAAACGATTATTACTAGATGATCCTAGATGATAATCCTCTCCTCCTCCTCCTCCTTCACCTCCTCCTCCTCTTTCTATCTCATCTTCTTTAAAAAAAATATACACATACACTGGACGCATGCATGCACACACGCACGCACGCACGCACGTGTCACGAGATTATAATGCACCGTTCGAAGACCCTTCCTCTCCCCTTTCTCCTCTTCATCCTTCATTTCTTTCTCCTATCTCTTCGAATGGTTTTTAAGTCACGCATGGTTTCGTAAACTTAGGAATTTTTTCATCAACTCATGATGCCACCTCCTCCTCCTTTCGTGTTCTTTTATATCGACTATAACGTCATAGTTAATCGAAAATCAAAACGACGGGCAGGTGGGTGGGTGGGCAGGTGGGTGGTCTGCAGGGGTCGCAGGTTTATATTGACTTTATTCAACACGAATTTAAACGTGCGACAATGTTCCGTACCTTTTCCTTTTTTTTTTCTTTTTTTTGTATTTTCTTCCATTCATTTTTCATTTTCACATTCTCGTCAAATTTACATCCATCCACTCGTACGTACATCCGCATACATATATATATATGTATATGTGCAGAGAGACACCGGGTTCCGAGTCATTCAATTTTATCTTCAATCTCGTTCGACTCTCATCGAATTTCCGTCTCGTCGGCACGCGTTCAGCAAAAATACAACGCGGAAGCGCGACATGCATTTATAGTCGGCAATATTACACACGAAAGCCGATCCTTTGTACCTATCTACCTAAATACATAGTATACACATATGTTACATATATATATATGTATATATGCATGTTCGGAATAAAACCAACAAAAAGAACAAGAAGAAAAAAAAAGAAAAAAGAAGCAATAAAACGTGTTTAATCCTAATTACGTAAAGGTGACGTTGTTCGCAAGGAAACGGATACTACCCGAAGCTCGATCACGCTACTCTTTTTTCCTTATCTCTCTCTCTCTCTCTTTATTTTTTTTTAAAAAAAAAGAAAAATAAAACTGATAAAAATAGTCAGAGGCCAATCTCTTCAGAGATACACTAACTTGGTCTTTCCTGGTGTCCAACGTGACAACCTAATCGTCATGTTCCCTATCGTATCGTTGACAACTTGGCAAAAGTCACGCGTGTCCCGTTAACAACAACCAACCAACCAACCAATACACACATAAGTTAACTCACATGCGAGTTTACTTTACACGTATGTGTATTCCTTCTTTATTCCTCTCTCTCTCTCACTTACTCTCATCGATAGATCAAAGTATACCTTGTATGGTAGGTTAGATAAAGAAGAAAAAGATGTAATAGAAAGAGAATAAGGAGGCCCTAGGAAGGCCCGAAAGGTTCACGGCCGGGTGGTTGCTTTAAATCAGGTAGGCACAAGGTGGTTTGACGGGGAAAAGACATCGAACGCCACGTGGTGGCCAAGAGGTCATTGTCCTTGAAGCAGCGGAGCTTTGTCGAGGTGACTCGCACGACTCCGAACTTGCCCAAAGTTAGCGGCCACCTCTTTCCCTGCCCCCTCCCCGCCTTCTTTCTCCCTCTCCCCCCTTCATCCTTTCTTTCTCTCTATCTCTATCTCTTTCTCTCTGTTTCATTTTGCTGGCACTTCTCAGTTCTGACATCACGCCGAAAACCTCAACGAGCTTCTTTGCTACTTATCTTTTCTTCTACCCTACCCCACCTACCCCCTCCTCCAACTTTTCAACTTAACCCCACTCTCTTTACCTCAAACGAAAGGTGTGTATCTCTTTTGTTTCCCCTCTCCCCGATAAAATACACATACACACACACACACCTGTGTATTCTTCTTTCCTTCAATTATTTGCAATTTGAGTATTGTTTCTTTTTTCTTTTTTTTTTTTCTTTTGGAAATTAAATGTACAAAACGTTGTTGTTTCACGAGATATAATTATGACAGAAGATCTGTAAATTAAATGTAAAATTAATTGCTTAGAAACAACGTTGAAAATGATATTGTATATATTTTCTTGTTGTTTTAAATATAGAAATAAACGCTAGTTTCATCGAGACGAGTAGAGGAAACCCTTTAAATGGGAATTGATATTTGAATATTGTATATGTTCCAATAACGGTATTTACGAATTGCATAGAATAGTATCCTTAGATTCTTATACATATTTGTTATTGTAATAAATGCACGAATATAACGGGTGAAATATAATTTAATACAAAACGTATCATTATTCTCAAATCAAATGATCACCCTGTCCTTTAATTTATAATCAAAAAACAAAGATTCTATACGAAAACGTATAAAACGTGTATTATACATTTCTAAATAAACTAAACGTATACCGTGTGTTCACTATCCTTCTCCAAATCGATTTAAAAAAATCTCATTCTTCTATATATCCAAATAATAATATAATAAATATATAATAAAATATACATATAAAATAAATATATATGAATATAATAATATTCGAAATCGTTAACTTTTTGTTCACGCTAAAAAATAATAGAACATACATACACATAAAATCTCAATAAGTTTTAAGTTAAGGATGAATTTTCTTAGAATAGAATGAATCGTAAGTTTCGGGATTGAGAGTTCGGAAAGAAGAAAGAAAGGAAGGAAGGAAGAAAGGAAGGAAGGAAGGAAGGAAGGACAAACCGAATGAACGAGCAAACGAGCAAACGAACGAACGAACGAGTAAGCAAGCAAGCAAGCAAGCAAGCAAGCAAGCAAGTAGGTAAGAGAAAGAAGGAAGAAACGAACGAACGAACGAACGCGTAGCACCTGCGGTCGACGACCCTTGCGGTGCTATCGAATACCTGCCGACACGACGACCCGGTCGTTTACTCGCTCGCAGTCGTGTACCTCTTTCGGCGGGCCAACATAAGGGGTTCAAAGAGAACTATACACGTGGTAAAGAAGGTATATGAGCTTTATTATATTAAACCATGTCGTAAAAGTATCTTTTAGAACAAGGGGAAGAACCTAATAACGAGAATAAACCTTATGGTTTAACCCCATACCTCATTTCCCTCACATCCCTCTAACTCTCACCCCCGTTCAATCTTAAATCAGCATCTTCTCGTAATGACCTTATTATGTTGTATAACAAAAAGAAAATGTATTCCTTTATCGAATCGAATTAATAATAATTCAAGCGTGAATAATAACATTCCAAGGTGTCCCATATATAAAGGTATCCATCAAGACCATCGATTGAAATCTAATACAATCGATGATCAATTTTTTAAATGGAAAAAGCAATTCGAATAGTGTTAAATCAAATTCTATACTATTCGTATTTGTATATTTGTTCGTTCTATTAAAGATCATTTAAAAGTATGCGAAAAATGTTTCAAGTTGAATTGATCTTTCCCTTTTCACCCACATCCCTATCTACCATTAACCCCCTCGGGATCAATCCTGTTAAGAATTGTAAATAAGGAATTATTGTGTGACTAATATTCCGTGTCCAGTTATTTTGTAATATATTTTCTTATTATATTTAGAACACATTTTTGAAACTATGCGATGAATCAAACGACCTTCACCTCGGTTATTATACTCTTTCGTGAAGGAAGGAAGGAAGGAAGCTTTCTCTCTCTCTCTCTCTCCTCGTCAAGATTACACGCTTGAACGATATTCTATTCGATTAGGCTAGAAAGTTCGGCCTAACTTTGCTACGTGTGCGAAATAAAGGAGTATAAGAAAGATAGAAGAAAAAGAAGAAGAGATAGGTAGGTAGGTAGGTAGGTAGGTAGGTAGGCCTTGGAAGTATGAAGAAGAAAAAGTTGAAGGTGTTATGAAGAAGAAGAAGAAGAAGAAGAAGAAGAAGAAGAAGATGGCATGCTGTTTCGTTCGATCCATGGTCATTGACGTTAACAGAGAAACACGGTAAAGATGAAGAGAAAGAAAGGCGTCAAGTCAAAGACACTTTATGTATATATGTGTGTGTGTGTGTGTGTGTATGAGAGAGAAAAGGTAGGACGAGTTAAGGATTGAAAGAGAAAGATGGAAGTAGTAAGAAACAGCTGGTAGGTTGAACAAGCGAATGAGTGAGTGAGTGAGCTAGCAAACCACTGAGAGTTCAATGACTGAGGAACACAGAGTTGCATCGACTAACCCAACGGAGACCTGATGATAACGACAAAACGACGACAATGACAACGATCAAGAGGAATAAGAAGAGGTGGAAGAAGAAATAGACGATAATATGTTCTCCAAGAAGAAAAAGAAAAAGAAGAAGTCAAAGAAAGAGTGAGAAAGATATAAAGGAGGAGTTTGAAGTTTGGTTGGTTGGTTGGTTGGTTGGTAGGTAGGTTGGTAGGTAGGAATAGTAAAGGTGGTGATGGTGGTGTACTGTGCTGTAAGCTTTTCTGTGTTATGTGTTGTGCTTTGCTGTACTGTGATTGTATTATACTGTGCTTTTGCTTTTGCTTTTGGTTTTGGTTTTGGTTTATTTTGCTCTGCTTCGTTTTGCTGTTAGTGGGTAGATCAACGTACGAGTTCTTCTTCCTTCTTCTTCTCCTCCTCCTCCTCCTCCTCTTCCTTACATGTGAGACTGCCGATTTATTGCGTCACGCCAACTCAACAAACGTATTCGACTACGTAAGCAAAAGGGAGGAAGAAGAGGAGAGAAGAACTCCTCGCACATTGCCTGGAAATCCGTGTTATGACTCACGGTTAGCTAGATAGATAGATATATATATGGTGTATGTATATGTATATGTATATATATATATGTTGTATATACGCCAAGGTCTCCAAGCTTTTATTCTCTTTTTCTTCTCCCTAGTCCAAGGGGAAATATGAAAGAGAGAGAGAGATGGATGCATATGCTTTGTGTGTGTGTGTGTGTTTTTTTTCTTTTTTGGATGAATGTATTTTTCAATTTAAACATCTTCAAAGGGTCCCACTTAGAATGTTTTGTATTTTAATTTTATTTGCGATTTATTAAAATATATTGTAAAATGTTATTATTCGTCGAATATGTGTGTGTGTAATTTCGTTTAACAATTTTAATTAAAACAATTTTTATATATTTTTTTTATTTTTTATTTTTCTGAACAATTTTAAAAATGAAAATAGCATTTTATATAGGATTTAAATTTCAATGTCCACACACAAATGTGGTAGTAGAAAGGCCTTGAAAAGGTTAACACCTTTCCTCTTCAAAACGTACCTACCATTTTTCTTTCTCTTATTATATTTTAGACTCTCGCGATGACTAATAACACACGCGAACAGGATGGGCCAACAAATTTAGTTTAGAGTCTGCGGTTTGCCGATAAAAATAAGACAACAAATATTATAATACTTTTTTAGCGCTAGCCAGGAAAAAACAAGTTTATTTCTTTTTGTTGTTGCTATTTTTTGTTATTGTTTTTCAATTGCATATCAATTCCCCATCGTATATTTGCTATCTGACTGACACTCTTTTCGATTTTGATTTTTGTGTGTTTTTTTTTTCTTGTGTATATAAGAGTAGCGTGATATTTAAAAATAAAAAAAGAAAAGGAAGAAGAAGAAAAAAAAGAAAAGGGCTTTCCCTTTCAGGACTTTTCCCCCCTGTCCCCCCCACCCCATGTTTCTTTCGATCAACGATAAGCAATCCCAAGACCTTTTAGTCCCTTTTCAAATCTCCTCCAAAAAATCACATTAAAATATCATTATTACGACATTACGCTCGTTACCGTTAGCAATACCTACCACTACACCATACCACAGACACCATACCACACCACACCACACCAGTAGCATTCGGTTTCGAACCATGGAACGTGAAATATTTTCTTAGATGGATCGTGATCGCGTGAAGAAGAAGAAGAAGAAGAAGAAGAAGAAGAACCAGCTTTCGGTCATGGGTTTCTCTCTAACACACCCATATACACTCGCACACATACACACACGCACACTACTTTATTTCTTTCTTTCGTTGGGTAACGGTACTTTTCGACGTAATTTAGGTAGAGAACCTCCTACGGACTCGTACAATCTCGGTTCATTGCCTGCTTATTTCTTTGACTCCTCTTCTTTTTACATCCATATACATTTTACCTATGTCTTTTGTATGTATTAGTATTGGTATGCGCGTATATAGATATGTATAAGCATGTACGTGTTTATCTTCAAATTTAAGTACACGTATAAAGAGATTTTATATGTAAAGAGACATATATACGTATGGGGAAATTTTATGCGTATGTGTGTGTGTGTGTGTATGTATATAGCTGTGTACTTTTATATGCAGGTTTTTTTATACGTGTGAGAGATGTCTTTATGTGTAAATATGTATGCATGTATTCTTTTATTTTTTACGTAAGTTTGTATGAACGTATCTTTGTTAACATACTTATATGTATATTTTATATATATGAATATTCTTGTACATACATACATATGTTTGTACGCGTGTATACATGCATACACGTATAAGTAAAAATCTGAATAAAAATTTGTATTGGTCACAGTGTTTTTACGATACAATCCCTAATGTTTTCTTATGATCATCTTATGGAAATCTAATTTAACGTTAAAATTCACATTGATTTTACATGGTGTATACTAAAAAAAAAAAAAGTCTTATCTATTCATCCACCAAACTTCCTCTAGTTTCCTTGTCACCTTATTCTCCTTTGTTTGCTAGCCCGACAGAAACGTTTTCCCTCGAACTCGTTGTCGTGAGAGAGAAAAAGAGAGAGATAGAAAGATGATTTCGTGGAATAATAATCCCGTTTGGTTGGAACGCGAACCTTTTGCTCATCCCATTCTTCCAATTGTCTTTCATCTTCCTCTTCCTCTTCCTCTTTTTCTCTTTTTCTTTTTGTTCTTATCCTTTTTTCTACACAAACCTTCCTCCAAATCTTTCGCATACATGCGCACGAAATCAAATATAACACATGTAATATTCGAAATTTAATTCTTCAAAAAAGAAATATAATATATATATATATATAATAATAATAATAATAATAATAATATATATAATAATAATTTGTATATATATATAAATTATTTGGAAGAAGGTACAAAATGTATTGTTATTATTATTATTATTATTCTATTTTTATCGTATTGTAATATTTAAAAATAAATTAAATATATGTTTACATCAAGCACGTAACACACATACACACACATGTACACACATTTCATACGAAATTTGGTTGGACGCGAGTGGTCAGTTAAAATATCGTCAAATAAAATTGTAAACGGTTGGACGCACGAAATTCTTCGTAATGAAATTAGCGAGCGTGACAGGATAAAAATGTATGTGTGAGAAAGAGAAAGAGAAAGAGAAAATGAGAGGAAGCTGGACGATCTTTGGACGCGTGTCTCCGTGTAATTAAAATCGACACCGTGGACGAACGAACATCGTTGAAGCGAGAAAAACGATGGAAAGAGAGAAAGAATGAAAGGAAATGAGAAAGAGAGACGAGAGAGACGAGAGAGAGAGAGAGGTAGGGCTGATTCGTTTGGGTGTAATCGACGAACAAAACGCGGGAATCGCACGTGCGTAAAATTTTCACGCGCCGAATAATAAAATCATCCACCTCCTCCCTCATGTGTTTCGTTATTTTCTTTTTCTCTCTCTTTTATTCTGTTTTTTTTTTTTTTTTATATTTAATATTCCAAAACCAGAACTCTCTCCGAATATCAAGATTATTTTATTTATTTGTGCGCATACTACTGCTGTCCACGACAATGTGTAATTCTGCTAGGGGGTGGTGGTGTGTCGTTGGGGGTACGAATAAACGAGTCGGCAAAGTGTCGGAATGTATTTTCCGGTTTTGCATTTGTATAAAAGCTAAAGGGGTAAAGAAAAAAAAAAAGAAAAAGAAAAAAGAAGAAGAATAAACATCTCTGGGTTTTTTTTGGGATCAAGAAAGTTACGAAATCGTAAAAAATGGTGAACTATTATGCGTGTTTCTGGGTTCTTGTTAAATTCGAGATATTTTGTTGTTGTTGTTGTTGTTGTTGTTATTCATCATCATCATCATCATCATCATCATCATCATCATCATCATCATCAGCAGTAGTAGCAGCAGTTGCAGTAGGGGTATATGTCAACTGTGTTGTTCATGCTGCTGCTACTGCTGATGGTGGTGTGCTGTGTGCTGTTACTGTTGTTGCAACAACAAAAAGAAAAGAAAAAAGAAAAAACTAAAAACGAGTTCTCGAGAAGAATCTTCTTTTCTTTTTCTTTTTATTTTTTTTTCACTTCTCCCTCGTATATCTCACGTTCAATGCCATTATGACAATTTCGAAATGCAAATTCTTTAGAAACCGACAATAATAATAGTCCAAGAATTATATAGAAAGGGGTGGATGGATGTAAACGAGAATAATGGCTAAGGGAAAAGGGAGTTCGGATATCTGTTTTGCTACTAGTACTTACTACTTACTACTACTACTACTACAACTACTACTACTATCTTTTTCATCATTATCTCGCTCTATTTTTTTCAATCTTGTTGAACATTCAAAGAATTCGAAGTTAATCGTGCACGAATGTATCCACCTTATTCTATTAATGTTACCAGAGTTGAGAAAACAAAAACAAACAAAACAAAACGATAAGAAAATAAAATGAAATAAAAAAAAAATTATGCGAAATGCGTGAACGCGCGAACTTATCGCGGGTCCGTCCTCAACATAAAAAAAAAAAAACGAAACGAAACGAAACGAAACGAAAGAAAGAGTTAGTTAGAAAAAGAGAGAGAGAGAGAGAGAGAAGAGTTAACGTGCACGCGCGCGCGCGTGCACGCGAACGTGTCGGAGGGTTCGTCGACCCCCAGAGGCTTTTGTTCGCGTCCCCAAGAGTGCCGAGTCTCTCTCTCTCTCTCTTTCTCTCTCATTCGACGAGTAGAAGAGGATTCGAAAAATGGTGGAACGCACATATCGGCGCCGTCCTTCCCCCCTCCCCCCACCTTTTTTTAATTTTTTTTTGGTGTGTGTTCTTTTTATTGCCCACACCCCATCGCTTTTTATTTCGGGACCTTTTGGGTCCGAATTCAATTCGCTTATACGATAAACTTTGGATTACTTTATTCTCATTCTTTAAACGTGGGGGATAAATCCTCTCTCTCTCTCTCTCTTTCTATCTTTTTCTCTCTTTCTGGCATACTAATATACAAAGTTGGCCGAGTTAACGTAATCGATCGCAACGCCCTTTATAAGCGAGTCCCCAAGGTCTTTGCCACCTGTCACGAAAAAAAAAAATAAAAAGAAGAGAGAAGGGTAGGGGGTTGGTTGGTTTCACCTTCTTTCGCTACCTGTTACAAATCTCTGGATCATCCTCCTACCCCCGCCACCCCTTCAACGAATACTCTTCATTTTTAATGATAAAATTTAACAGGGAACTTGGACATGAAAGAAGTAGAACTTAGTTTGATTGAGTTGGACGTTTCGTCCCTTTATTGGGACTTCTTCAGCAACTTAATCTTTAAAGTTCAGCGTCTTTTTTCTTTAATTCGACATACATTTTTCTTTTTGTTAATATTCCAAACACAACACATTTAAACTTCGTTAATTCGATCGTTATTATTTAAAGTCCTCAAAAAAACTTCATTTTATTTCCCTTTTATTGTACGTAATTTTGAGATTCCTATCACGTTTCCCTTTTTTCTTTACCTTTTTCTTTTTTTTTGTTTTCATTTATAACGCGAAATATGGATTATCATTTTTATATTTATTTTACTTTAATTTGATTTTTCATTATTATATATATATATATATATATATGTATATATTTTTCATAAACTCTCGATGATATATTATAGATCAAATTTGAAAATGTTCAACAATACTCGATAATGGAATGATTTCAACGTGGTCATCCGTATAATCTGATTAAACATGAAGCTTACTACTATCATCACTATCACGTTGTATATATATATATATACATATATTATATAATATGCATTGGATGCTTTTCCGAAAATGTCATTTTCCCAACATATGCATATATAATAGAATTTAGTTGAATATTTTCCGACAAAACGATCGGTCTACGTCACTTCCATTGATCCATTCTATCGATCGATCGATCCTTACAAAAATTAAACAATTCATTTATTCAGAAAAAAAAAAACTTTGTGTCCATTTTAACAAACAATTAAATAAAATCTAGCAGGCACGCACGATTTTACTCGAGTTGTAATATTAAAATCATTATTTCCATGATAATGATCACGAGTAGTAGTTATGCGTCATAGTTCACCATTGTTATAAGTGGTCTGTCTAATCATCATCATCATCATCATCATCATCATCAACTAACTAACAAAGTAGTAGTAGTAGTGGATAATAATTTGATATTATAGTCAATTGTTTCGTTGACTTACGAATCAATAATAAAAATAACGAGTGTGAGAACTGATGAATACAACACGTGGCAGCAGTAGGGGTTGTAAAACGAATCCCGGAGTAGTTTCCGATGAGAAATAGAAATAGAAATAGAAAGAAAAGGGTTAGGAGGAGTTAGTGTTAGTGGATGGTGTAGGTGGTGGGTTGTAGGGAAGAAGAGGGAGATCAGAGGGTAAGAATAGAAAGAGTAGTAAGTAAGTTTAGACGAGAAGGTAGACGAAGATTACTAATACTATTACTACTACCACTACTACTACTACTACTACTACTACAAGTGGTAAATGTTCGCGGATTCAGGAACCAGAAGAGTAGCAAGCAAGCAAGCAAGCAAGCAAGTAAGCAAGCAAGCAAGCAGGCCGTGTTACTCTCCGCGTCCGCCTTCGTCATCAGTGTGTTACTGACCTCGAGTGACCCTGCCATCGTGACCGCAACACGGTCTCTCTTACCTTCCGCAAACGAGTACCCAACCAACCGATCGCTCTCTTTAAATTCTTTCCATTTATTTTCTTTCTCTTTACGTTAAAACCCTTTTTTTATTTTGACATCCGTAACGCGTAACGCAACGCAACTCAATCTTTACTTTTCTTTTCATTTCATTTCATTTCATTTCATTTTTCAACCTTTTTTTTTTTTGACGTTGGATATTCTTTTGAACGTGTTCTTCTTCTTGTTGTTGTTTTATTTTTTGTAGTATTTTTGCAATTTTTTTTTAACAATTTTTCTTATATAAGATAAATCAAGATTGATCGGACGATATTAAAAAGAAAATCTTTCAATGATCTTTCATATATATATGTATTTTAGTGTAAATTGTAAAGGAAAATGCTTACCTCTTATAGTGCTAGGCATGATGTCCGAGATCACATATCCTGTTATCCAAAAAGTTAAGGAATCCTCCGTTTAATTTGATTGTCACCTTTTTTTCTTTTTTTTTCTTTTTCTTTTTAGTTTCACAATGTATTTATTATATACTTATACATATATACCTAATTAAATATATATATATATATATATCTATCTATCTATAACGTATAAATATATGAATTAATTTAATAGATATATATATATATATATATAATATATATATAATGTATATACTTGTAAAAAAAAAATATAACACAGCAGAGAAAGATAGAGAGAGAAAGTAAAAAAAGAAACAAAACGAAACAATTTCGAACGACAAAAAAAAACGGAAAAAAAAAAAAGAAAAAAAAGGAATTATCCTTCACTGTCGGTCCTTGATGAAGAATCGTCCTGAGGACGCACCCTCACCTTTACCACCACCCTTCGCGTTCTGTTAACACCGCATACCGCTTAACGTCACCCTTCGGCACACTGTTGTCATATGTTGTGTATTATAACCCGAACGCACTGTTCGCGAACGCGGACACACGACGATTAAAAAGGTGTAGGAGGAGGAGGAGGAGGAGATGGTGGTGGTGGTGGTTGTGGTGGTGGTGAAAGAGGAGGAGGAGGAGGAGAAGGGCAAACTACGCCAACCGACTACACGACTTCTCGTCCCATCGATCGTCGATCCGAGTTTGACTATATTATATATCCCTTTTACTTCCTTTTCCCTTATTCAATTCAATCACAAATATAATCCCTATTTATTATACTATATATATATATATTATACTATATCTAGTTAACTACTATATATTATTAGGTTTACTTCCGTTTGAAACGTAACGCGACACCCTCCCTCCCTGCTGGTACCTTTTAATTTCCGTGATTAAAAACGTTATACCCTTCTAGTAGTAGTAGTAGTAGTAATAGTAGTAGTATTTTCAATATCCCTTTTTATTATTATTAATCTTATTTTTTTCCAATTGTCGTAAATTATTATTTTAATTTATTTTAAGATTTGTCGAGGATCTTTATGATCAAACTTTTATATTCGGCTCCAAAAAAAATGAAAAGAAAAGAAGATAAGTTTTTAAGAAATATTATTTTTTCACTTAGAGAATCCCGACACACAATATTAAATCTATATGTCGATGATTTAAATATTAATAATATTTATTTATTTATAAAATAATTCACTCGCGAATAATATTAAATCGTTTAGCGTAGTTTGCCGAAGATCAAGAAAAATTCATTGCCAATTGGATAAAGGATAATGACAACAACGATGTTGATGTTGATGATAACGATGATGTTTTCATAGATGATGAACAGGAGGACGCAAGATCCGTGGTCCGTCGTCTTCGTTGTCGTCGTATTCGTCCACGTTGATCCTCGGCCGATCGTTCGAGCGTCCTCCTCCTGGTCACGGTGTTTGTCATCAATGCGATGACGACCCAAAAATCAACAAATCCAAACAATTCACAATCTTTCTTTGATAACACGTTGCCACTAAAGTAGTTTCCCCACTAATTTTCTTTCCCCCTTTTTTCCCGAATAATATTATTCGCACTAATTTATTCAATGACCGGAAATATTTAGCAAACGCAATTCGATTCGTAACTTGAAGAATCCTTCAGGAATTCAGTTGTTATTGTTGTTGAAGGGTAATGAAGGAATCAGGGGGGAACAAAGTTCCTTTATATCCCATTGAACATTATTATTATTATTAAATAATGAAATATATTTGTGATAGAGAAACACAGAGGGTAGATAGGGGTGTTGTATATAAAAATATTTTTCGAAAAAACGGGGTCTCTTATTTTTCTTTTTCTTTCGTTTTTTTTTTGTTGGGGTTCCCCTATAGTTCGCGTATTATCTATAAACGTAAGTTTTATCCGCGTGGTGGTCCGGTGGTGGTGGCCGGTGAGTGACTCTACCGCGAACAGCACGGTGAGATCCACAGGTGCTCCGTACGGTCCTCTCTGTGCCCTTACCACCACTGCCACCCGCCACCCCCACTCTGCTTTACCACCGCCATCGACACCACCACCGTTGCTTCCACAACCAGCCAGCGAGCCTCTTCCGCCTCCTCCTTCTCCACCTCTTCCTCCTCCCCATCTCCCTCCCGTTCACCCTTCACCTCCACTTTTACCTCCTCTTCTTCCTCCTCTTCATCATCATCATCATCATCATCATTCTTCCTCTTTCTTACTTACTTTCTTTCTTTCTCTTTGTGTGTTGGAACTCCCCCCCCCACCCATCCACCTCCCTCCCCAGACTTCTATTTCCTTCTCTTCTTCTTCTTCTTGTTCTTCTTCTTCTTCTTCTTGTTCGAGAAGAAGAGGAAGGGCCCCTGCTTCTGCTTCGCGTTACACTCAGCCCTCTTCTTCTTCTTCCGCGATGGGCTCGTCACTAGGCTTTGCACCGTTCACCGTTATTCCTCTCTAAGGGCACCCTCTTCTTATTCTTATTCTTATTCTTATTCTTATTCTTTGATTTTTCCCTATTTTTTTTTTTCTTTTTTTCTTTTTCTCCTTTCATGGAATGAAATATCTCTGATCAAAGGGAGAAAGGGAAGGGGGGCTGGGTTGCTCGTGAAAAGGAGAGTTCCGGTTGTTGTTTTGAATATTGCAATATTTTGTTATTAAAGGGAAGTTCAAAATTTGATTGTTTTTTTATTGTTTTATTGTTTGTTTTATTCGTGTTTTTTGTTTTTTTTTTCGGTGTGAATACGGGAAGTTGTATTATCCTTTCTTTTTCCCCCCCAGTTCCCTCAGAGCCCCACAATCCAAGTTTTTGCATAATTGGATTAACGTACGATCTTGTAAAAATGAATGACTATGTTAATTGCAAAAATTATTCACACACACACACACATAGATTTGTTATTATTAATGGATTTATTAGCCGATAAATATGAGATTTAATTTGAATGCGATCGAAATCACGCGTACGCGTGTAACTGTAACGTCGAATATATTTTACATCGTTTTAATTGCAATATAATTTGTGCAAATAAATGTTATCGCAGTTATTTGTATTTTAATTTACAAAGAAAAAAAAAAAATTAAAAAGTAAAGAAAACTCGTAATAAAATGATCGACGAATGGATTGACGAATGAATTGCAAGAAGAAAAAAGAAAAAAAAGATTCGTTCGATCAATTAAATATGTAAAACTGAAAAATGTGTATTTAAAAATACCAAAAAAAAAGGAAAAAAAAAATCCATCCATATATAATATATGGATAACGAAAAGACAAAATTGTATCGAAATAATATCAAAAAATTTGGTTTGATTTCTCGACGTTGAGGAAAAAAAAAAGGAAAAAAAGAAGAAACCAAAAGAAAAAAAAATGATTCTCAGCAGAATCGAGCCACTGCCAGCTGAGTTGGCACGGTGAAGTTGAATAACCTCTGTTTTCATTCATCGAATGCCAAGCTTCTTCTTCTTCTTCTCCTTCTCTTTCTCTTTCTCCTTCTCTCTGAGCAAAATGCTTTTTTTTTTATATCTTTTTTCAATCCATTACTTTCGATCGTTCATTTTGTTTTTTTCAAAACGGTTCGGTGTTAGAATACGCGAGCAAAAGGTATGCACAAGTATCATTTACCTTGGGTTTTTGAAGATGTAATGGTAGTGGTGAGAAGTGGTGAGAGGGATGGTGAGAGGTGGAGAGGGGGGAAAGTTTTTCATATATGATTGCGTATGGAAGAATTGTTAGAAACGAATTTCGCGATAATCCGAAGAACGAATCTTCTGAAAGCTGCTGAGGCCAAGCCCGACCATGTCTGCTGCCGGCCGAACGTGAATATTCCGATGGTCGTTGACCTCGGTGCTGGTCTTTAGCGCCGAACCCAAGGCTAGTAGTAGTAGTAGTAGTATCTCTCTTTATTTATTCTTTATTTTTTATTCTATAAAAAAAATATCCTAATAGTAAATGGTATATATTATAAAATATATACGATTATCATTAGATATATAAATCCTATTATAATAAATCACGCGAACGTGTTTAACATATTTTGTTGTTGTTGTTGTTGTTTAACAAAAGTTCCCCCATCCATTAAACTAAAAAAAAACAAACGCATTATTATTTATTCATTTGAATTATTTTGTAATATTATTTTGAATGAAATAATAATAACGATATAATTATAATAATCATGGATGAGATAACTCTAACAATTTGATTTATTATATTCTTATATATATATATATATATTTATTTATTTTTTTTTTCTCATATAATACGATACCCAAACGTTCCATGCACGTATAATACGTAGATGCATATCCACCTACGTAAGAATCAAAGTTAGCTTATTTCGTTTCCGTATAGACGATCCACATGACTCACGTCTATCGTACGTACATGTTGCTCACCGGAAATATTAGAATTGTATTACAGTGTCAGGATCAGCAGATAAAAGCTAATACACCTTTTTACATACATATATATATATATATATATATATATATATCTTATAGTTTAGTTTCTTTTTTTTAGGTATACTATAATCGCTAAATACGAGCAAGATAATCAAACGTCGTTATCTTGAATAAAAATGTTCTTTCCTTTATAAAACTTTCTCTTATTCCTTCTCATTCTTCTTCTTCTTCTTCTTCTTCTTCTTCTTCTTCTTCTTCTTCTTCTTTTATAAAAAAAAAAAAAAAATATCTTTTTCGCTTGAACGTTTACTTTCCAAGAATTGACCACACCTTACTCGCGATTAAGTTGAACCCAAGTAAAAACTTGCTTACTATTTACTACTAAAATCACCTTGATACTAATTTAACGTATCCACCCACGCAATAATAACGAGGTTAAGGACTAGGAAACAGTCCTCTTTCGGAAGAGAAAACATTCGTAAAGCATTCGGGAGAACGGTAAATTTACTGTAAACGGTATAACTTTACTACTACTACTACTACTAGTAATACAATCTACTCGTGCATACGTTTCCAAGAGAATGATCATGATTTAACCGTTTACCATTGAATATTCTCCCCCCCTCCCCCTTTTCTTATTTTAATTGCTTTACGAAAACGGTACAAACTTTCGGCTAAAATCATTTTGTTGTGTCGTCGTTCAACTTTCAAAACTTATCTTTAAAGTTTTAAAAAATAAAGGTAAATCTTGTTATTCTTATCTTATTATTTTCTTTTTAAATTTACTCAAGATATTATCGGATATAAGGTTTTATATAATTAACCAAAATTTCGCGAGACGAAATGAAAACAATTTTCATCCAATGATAATCGATTATTCCGATTATTATTTATTGTAACGAGTATATATATAAGGTCAGTCGTATATTTTCTTTCTTAGACGACCCCATTCTGTAACTTTCAACCGATATAGAAATCAAGATAATAATGCATGGGGATGCATTACCAGTTTTTTAAATAGACCGTCTGATCGACTATTCTTAATTTGTTAATTACAACAACAACAATAGTATCGTACCTTATTTTTTTTATTTTTTTCTTTCTTTCTTCTTTTCGACAGATGATCCATCCATCTCCTCCGCTTTATTCCAAATCGTCAAATTACGAAGAAATAATATTTATCCCTTGAAGTGAAAAATATTTATCGGTTTTGTTTCATCTGAATGAAGCATGGAAGGAATAGGGACACCCGGTATATAATAAATCGTTGTTTAATGTATCTAACGGTCTTTAAATCTCGCTTAGAATCCATCTCATCTGACGTAAGTTTTATCGTCAAAGAAATAAATAAAGAAAAAAAAGATCGATTAATGTTAAAATCTTACTGGCCTCTCGTTGATACAACTCGAGAGACAATTTGTTGTTAAAAGAAATTATAAAAAAAAAAGAAATAAAAAGAAAGGGTTTTTTCCCTTCTATATTCCGTTCTTCGTCATTGTTTCCTATTCTGGTTCCTTCCTACTACGTATAATCTTTCTTCTTCCGAACTCCTACGCGAATAGTCAGCCTCTGGCTTTGTCTCCAAGAATAGCAAGCAAGCAAGCAAGCAAGTAAGCAAGCAAGCAAGAGAAATTCTAACGCATCGTAGAATTATTTGTAACCTTTTCTTGGTAAGAGGTCCTCCTCCCCTTTCATACACAACCATCAAACCAAACGAGATTTTTCTATTATACACACACGAGTATAATCTAATAATTATCATTTATCTATTTTCATTTTTCATATTTTATCCTTTTCTTATTTTCTTTTTCATTTCGATGTAAAATCAAAAAAAAAAGATTTGAATGTTTGATCGGATACTTTCTAATGATAGTCAAACGTATAGGGTGTTCTATAACTGATGATTTAGATTTAACTTATGAAATATATTACGATGAGATATGTTGTTTCGATATGATGTAAGATACTTTTAACGGAATCTTTCTGATGATGGTGGTGTTACACTGGTTTTCAAATTCAAACGTATATTTCTTACCATAACCGGTCTTTAATCGATTCTTTATATATATATATATATATATGTGTGTGTATTTAAATCTTTTATAATATAATGATATGATAAGCAAATGATAAAATCAAAATGTTTATTTACAATTTCAATAAATGTTGATAATAAATATAATATAAAGAGTGTCCTAAGTAACTTTAGTCACAATTTTTCAAGTACTTGCGATAATCTGACCAAAAAAAAAATACTTTAAACTAAAGTTGATCTGTTTTTTAATTGACTATACATGGCAATAAAAACATGATCGTAAAAAATTTCTTTTTTATTGTTTTTTCTAAGACTACCTTTATTTATTTAAATAACACCTAGTATTTTTGAGTTAACAATACATTTTCTAAAAGTTAACATTAAATTGAGATTTGTTCCCGTGTGAATATACTTTTAATATTTTTTATACTTTTAGCAAAGCGGATCTTAATGATTTTTATATTAAATTAAAGTACAATCTTTTATCTACGCGTAGAATACCATATCGAGTTATAAATTTAGCATGTAAAGTTCAGAAAATGTCGGAGAATACAATGCTGTAAATTGTGCATTTTTGCAATTTCTTTGAAAAGTTTCGGTAAATATTTTTTATACTAAAAGTTAATAGATTTTAATAAAACTTATATTAAATTAAAGTACACTCTTTTGTCTACGCGTAGAATACTTTGTAGAGTTATAATTCGAAATGCAAATGTTCATAAAATGTCAGAGAATGCAATGCTGTTAATTATGCATCTTTGCAATTTTTTTGAAAAGTTCAAGTAAATATTTTTTATACTTTTAGCAAATGGATTTTAATGATTTTTATATTAAATTAAAGTGCACTCTTTTGGCTACACGTAGAGTACCATTTTGCTTTATAAATCAATCTGCAAAGGTACATAAAATGGCAAAGAATGCGATGCTGCAAATTTTTTTCCTACTTTGCCGGTTTATTAAAATGTTTCGGCAAATATTTTTAATACTTTTTGCAAATTGATTTTAATGAAACTTATATTAAATTAAAGTGCACTCTTTTAGCTACACGTAGAGTACAAATATGTGTTATAAATCAATTTGCAAAGGTTCGAAAAATGGCAAAGAAAAGAGTAATGCCTAAAACCAGTCATTGTTAACATTGCCGGCCTAGGTTCCAAACCACCCCCGGCAATGTTAACAATGCCTGTTATTCACATTGCCTAATCCGCCAACTTTTCTTTGCCATTTTTTGAACCTTTGCAAATTGATTTATAACACAAATTTGTACTCTACGTGTAGCTAAAAGAGTGCACTTTAATTTAATATAAATTTCATTAAAATCTATTTGCTAAAAGTATGAAAAATATTTGCCGAAACATTTTAAAGAACTGGCAAAGTAGGAAAAATTTTGCAGCATCGCATTCTTTGCAATTTTATGAACCTTTCCAGATTGATTTATAACTCAAATTTGTATTCTACGTTTAGATAAAAGAGTGCACTTTAATTTAATATAAGTTTTATTAAAATATATTTGCAAAAAGTATAAAAAATATTTGCCGAAACTTTTCAAAGAAATTGCGAAGATGCTCGACTTACAGCATTGCATTCTCTGACATTTTCTGAACCTTTGCAGATTGTTTTATAACGCGAAAAGATACTCTACGTGTAGACAAAAGAGTGTACTTTAATTTAATATAAGTTTCATTAAAATCTATTTGCGAAAAGTATTAAAAATATTCACCGAAACTTTTCAAAGAAATTGCAAAGATGCACAATTTACAGCATTGCATTCTCTGACATTTTCTAAACTTTACATGCTAAATTTATAACTCGATGTTATATCAGCTATGTGTGTGTGTGGACAATCGTTAACTCTACAGGGTGAAGTGTGTGGGGAGAGGGATAATCTTTTTTTTTCTTTTCCTTTCAATTTCTCGTCGTTAATCGAAAAAAAAAAAAAAGAAAAAAGAAACAAAAAGAAAAAGAAAAAGATTAGATAGTAGTTGTTCCGATGAAGCGTGTCGCCTACGCGTTCATCCGCAAACCATGGAACAACATTCGACAAGAAGAGACAAGTTTTATCATTGACAAATGAAAAACTAGACTCGAGTCTTCTTGGTGGTTGGTTGGTTGGTTGGTTGGTTGACTTGGTTGACTTGGTGATTTCGGTTAACGGTTCGTCATCGTACTTACTTGTTCCTTTTCTTTTCTTTTCTTTTCTTTTCTTTTCTTTTCTTTTCTTTTCTTTTCTTTTCTTTTCTTTTCTTTTCTTTTCTTTTCTTTTCTTCCATTCCTTCCTTGTTTATTTATTTCTATATCTTTTCCTCTCCGATTCGCGAAAATATATTTCAATCTTTGCGAAATACCCCCTTTTCGGGTATGAGAGGAAAAAATAAAAAAAAAAAGTATCTTCCTTAACGAGATAAGCTTCAATTAGATTTCTTTTTCATTTATCATTATTAATTATTATATTATTATTATAATAATTATCGAATGATAATTAATATAATAAACATCTATTACAAATAAAATTAAAATAATAATAATAATAATAATAATAATAATAATAATAAAAATGATAATGTTCTCATTAAATAATGTTAATCGAACAATATTAAATAATTTTCAATTATCTCCAATCATAATAATAATTATCATTACACCAAAAATAACGACAATATAATATATATATATATATATTTTATCTCTTCAATAAAAAATATGTTAGCTACTGCACGAGAAACAAAAGTCGTTCGATAATTTACCATAAATCTCACCTGCAAAAATATTAACAATCAACTATTTAATTCTCATTATTTCAATATCTCGAAAAACAAATAAAAAAACAAACAAAAAAGAACATACAAACGAATTCCAACAGCATCCGCCAATGTATCCACCAATCCCTCTTCTCCTCCTCCTCCTCCTCCTCTTCCTCTCCTCCTCTTAAACACCGGACCCAATGGGCATTAGAGAAACAGCCATTGTTACGCGTGCGTCACATTGGTTAGGAATGGCGGAATGACGAAGAAGAAGAAGAAGAAGAAGAAGAAGAAGAAATAACGCGCGAAAGATCATCATACCATCCGTCCCTCTGTCCCTCTATCCGTCCATCCGTCTGTCCGTGCAGGCAAACGTAGAAGAGCGGGTCCGCAACGGTAAAACGTAACCGTTGTGCCCCCGACTGCGAGAGGCCGATTCGTCAGAGTGAGTGAGAGAGGAGGGGGCAGCACTGGAAGCGTGACGATGATGACGATATACTCTCGACAAAGAACAAGAAGAAGAAAGAAGACAGAAGAAAGAAAGAAAAAGAAGAGTGGGGATTGGTAGCAGGGTGCGCGTGGTGGGGGCTAGCGGAGGCCCAGTCAGGGAATCGGAGTGGGGGAAACGAGTCCTAGTCTCTCGACGCACGATGTAACACTGCCGGATAGCGGTACTCAGCATCCCTTCCGTCCCCCGTCCCCCTTCCACCACTGTGTGCTCCCCTCGATGGAAACGACGACGACTTCGAGGTTCATGGGCACCCGTAATTCGTTCCTCTATCGCCTACAATCCTCCTCCTCCCTTCCCCCCCCTTCCCTTCCCTTCTCTCCTTCATCTTCGTTATAACCCTACGTTTACCACTCACCGTATTTCAGCCCGCGATTCCCCTCCCTCTCCTCTCTGTTCGCAACACCTTCGATGGAAGGCTCCCTTTTCCTTCCCTATCCGCCATTTTGCTGCATCATTTTTCTTCTTCTTCTCCTTTTACTTCATTTTTTTTTTGGGTTTTGTTTTGTTTTTTTGGACAATTCTTTGGCCTTTTTGTTTCTGTTTCTTTTTTTTTTTTTTTCTTCTTTATGCTCTTCTTTATAAACTATATTATTATTTTTGCCGGATCGCGATAATGTTTTGGTTATTTTTCATTTTAATTCGGATACCAAAATGCGGTAACCAATTCAACCGACGAACGAACGAACGAACCAACGAACGAGAACTCGAGGAAAGAACCGGTATTTTATATGATCGAGTCGAAAATTGTATTTATATCATAGTTATCATATCATCGTATAATAAAGTTTCGAAATTCAATTTCTCGCGAGTGAAGTTAAATTTTCTCTCTAATGATTTCTTATTTTTATTCTTTTTCTTTTTTGTCGAAACACTTTGTTCGAATGATTGATTATAATAAAAAATGACGTTCCGTTATGGTGTTACCGGTTTCATTTGGTTTTAATAAAAATGCATAATCCTAACGTATGAAATAAAATTTTTTCTATTTTATTCTAGTACTCTACCGTACATATGTATTTTATTTTTATATTTAACAATCTTCCCTCGAGAAAGAAAAAGTTGTGAGAGGGAATTGTGTGTGTGGGGAGGGCAGGAGGAGGGAATTATTCATTCAGTCATGAATTATAACGAAAAAAAAAAAAACAAAATGAAAAAGAAGACGGTGTGCCCTCACAATACTTTAATGCACATGAAATAAGAAGAAAAAGAACAAATTTTAAATAACTCCAACGTAATTCTACGTGTCCTACGTGTAAATAAGTATCTGTCAAGTATATTAAAGTTCACTTCCCATAGATTTAATTCGAATGAATAGTTGTAGAAAACAGGGAAACGGTTAGCAAAGGAAAACCTATCTGACATAGTCGTTTTAATCTTCGTCTTCGTCGTTGTCGTTGTCGGCATTGACTTTAACGGACTCCCGGGTGGTATAAGACAAGTTGTGGCAAGAGGGGGGAGTGCAAAAGAAGGAACGGGGGGGGGAAATGAACGGGGAATGCCTGTTTGCCAAGTTCAAAGTCGGCCGCAACTGACTACCAACAACAACAACATCAACGACAAGAAGAAAGGTACGTGGTTGTTGGCTTCTATTCGGGGCTGATGCTGTTACTGATGCTGATGCTGATGCTGTTAATGTTACTGATGCTACTTGCTTACCTTTCGAATTACTTTTACGACGACAACGACGAGGAAAATAAGAAGAAGTAGAAGGAAACTCAACAGTTGACGGTAAATACCTGGTTAACGGTGCTGTCGGTACACGTAACTCTTCCTTCTCTCATATAGGTATCCCGTAAAAACAATATAAGACACATCCGATACATCACAGTTCATGAGAGAGATACATGCCAATTCTCCCTCCTTTTAGGAAGGGGAACTACTGTTCACGTTTATGTTAGATTTTAACTTAAGATTATATATCTTCTATCTCTCTCTCGATTTAGTTATAATTATATTTTATATTATATATACGAAAAAGAATTTCTTCATTTTATTTATTCGGCGTGAAGAATATTATTTTTCTTTTTTATACACTTCGTTGAATAATTTTGCTTGGGGTTGTGTTTTTTTTTCTTTTGTAAACTCGTTCAAAAATCAATTGATGTCTTTACATATGGGAACGTTGTGACTATTGGTTTGTATGAAACTCTTGTTGTATAAAGAGAAATTCAAGAAAACGATTAAACGTATATTTTTCATAGTATTTTCCTCTACCTTATTTAATTTTTCATATTATATAATTAATTTATTCGTTAATTAAATACATATACTATAAAAGTATTATAATATGTATATATATATATATAATATATATTTATTGTATATAATATAATATATTATTTATAACATTTAGTTATATATATTTTTATTATATATATTATTTCGTATATATATATACGAAAATAATTTATTTATAAACTAAACGGTATTTTAGAATTCAATCGTACGATCAGAAATATATTATATTATTATTATATATCTATTTGTCTTTTGTAACATTGTTAAACATTTTTAATTTGCAATAATTTTCTTTTACAAGTATTCATTATAATTGTCGTTTATATTACATTCAAAGAAATATCTCGTTAAATAGGATTACTTATCGTTATTAATAATCATTTTCAAACAAATCGATTAACCGAATGAGATTATCGAGAATCTTAACGGGAATTTCGATCGAATTTACGATTAAAAACGGTAGATCGGATTGCTCTTTGAAAAACAACCACACGAACGTACCAACGAACGAACGAACGAACGAACAGCTTCCGTCTTATAATTTGGAGACGGTCGATTTCGTGTGAAACGATTCGTCGAATCGATCGACAACATATATTCCGCTGATGGTGTTCACCACCATACACCGAAAGGTGTGGAGAGATGGGTGGAAAGAAGAAGAAGGGGTTAGGAGGGAAAGGGGTTGCCAGGCGGTTAAACGCCCACGGCAATCAACGGTAAATCGCGTTCCCTCGTAATGCTTCTTCTTCTTCTTCTTCTTCTTCTTCTTCTTTCGACTGTAAAGTAAGTAAATGTGATTTTTATCCATGATACTTGAGAGTTACTCGTATTCCGTTCAATCTTAAATACATTAGATCGATAAATAATATCTTTGTATTTAATTAAAATCATTTATCGATCAGTTTGAGTATAATCTTTTGCTAAACTTAATCTTATAACACATTTCCAAAAATTGAAATTATTTCTTTTTTTTTTTATATTTTTTCCCCATTAGAAAAGCAGTACTTTATTATCTAAATGATTTCCAATTATTAGCCGTATATAAAAAAATAAGTTCCTAATGTTTTATGTAAAGATTCCTCTTAATAATTAAATTATAACTTTTTTTTTTTTAAATATATATTGTACATGCTATTAAACTTTAATAATTTACTTAAATATGAATGACTCTATAGTTGTTTGTTTTGAAATGTATAAAGCATTTAATTACACATTCATTTTGTGTACATTACTTCCAATTAAAAGTTACTAGGAAATAAAAAAGTTTGAAATATATTGAAATTCTAGTAACATGGCTAAGCTGATATGGGTAATAGTAGTGCTCAACCTTTATCTTACCAACCGAGATCTGATGGTAAATTACTACAAAATTACGACAGCATAAAAAACCTATGGCAGTAAGAAACTAATATGTGCAACTTATTGCTCACTAAATGCACATTGTTAATCCACAATTGTTTGTCCGAAATATTAATTATTTCACGAGTTATTGATAATTAAAATAATAATTAATTATTAAGGCAAACAATTATCTGTGGTAGGTTTTCTATGCTTTCGTAATTCTTTAGTAAGTTACCATCAAATCTCGATCGGTAAAATAAAGATTGAGCACTACTATTACCGATATCGGCTTAGCTATGTTACTAGAATTTCAAATATATTTTAAACTTTCTTATTTCCTAGTAACTTTTAATTCCAAGTAGTGTACACAAAGTGAATGTGTAATTAAATGCTATATACATTTAAAAACAAACAACAATAGAGTCATTCATATTTAAGTAAAATATTAAAGTTTAATAGCATGTACAATATATTTTGAAGAAAAAAATTATAATTTAATTATTAAGAGGAATCTTTACACGTAAAACATTACGAACTTTTTTTTTATATACGGCTAATAATTTGAAAACATTTAGATAGTAAAATACTGCTTTTATATACGGTAACTGTTTAATAACAGACTTCACATTAACTTCTATTATATTTTATTATTATTATTATATCGCGAAGACAGTTGCATAATCATTCTGAAGAAGATATACATAAAAAATAAAGCGAATAAAAAGATGTTAATCAGTCTGAGCTATAACAGCTTATTTTATATAGCAAAACTATCAACTTTTTGTGCTTGGGTGTTTTACGATTGTAAAAAATTACTTATACTATATTATTGCATAGAAAAAATAGATTATTTTTTGTTTTTCAGTTCTTGTCTCAACAACCAAAAGAATATTGAATACATTTAATCGTAAGTATCACAAAACAACATAAGAGATTCAATCAAAAAATGTTTCATTTTTAATATTTCTAAATTTTTAAACTTTCGAACATTTCAGCAATGATGATGACTTGTCTCGTTTTCAATTAACATATATATATATATATGAACATACGTGTGCCTTAATAATTTGTATTTATACATATATTTAAAAAAAATAGACATTTAAAATATTTAAATAGAAAAAATCTCAAAGGTTTATTGTTAAAGATTTAAAATACTCGTGTATACTTTTGAGATATGCCTGCATTTATAAAATGCAGTGGATGTCGAAAAAAAAAAAAGTGTTTCGTCTTTATGTACAACGAATATCATCATTATTATGTAATTATTTGAACGTTCTTGCGCAGTAATGATTTCGAGGAAGTGAAATAAAAATTTGTATCTGAAATAATATCAAATTAAATTTATTTAATATATTCAAAATATGTTAATAAATACTTAATGTTTAAAACAATATATATATATATATATAATATGTGTATTGAAATAATCTGTAATATAAGTAAAGTGCATTGTTAATTTATCGAAAGAAATATGTGTGTATTGCAATTTAGAAACACTGAGTATATGTTCGGTGCACCGTCCTCCTCGAAATTCACCTTTAAACTGTCACGTTGTCTTTTATGATAATGATTTTATTGAAAATTGTTTATATGATTTTCCGAACGTTGCACATGTGTATAAAATCAATAATCCACTTAATCAATAAAATTTAACATTATAACGTTCTGATTTAGCATTTTTTTTTTTTGGAAAGAAACAACATCCCCTCACCCCCGCCGCCCTAGTAAAGTAATGTCATTTTGTTTTTCAAAAAAAAAAGAAAACAAACAAAATGCTGAATCAGAACGTTGTAATCTTAATTTCTATTTGCGTTAATACTTCAGTAATTATTTTCTTCTTTGAAATTTTGTTATATAATAAATTGATATAAAAAGTAAAAAAGAAAAAGAAGAAGAATTGCGAATAGAATACATGCATCGACAAAGTATTCATTCGTAACTTTTTTGTTATTATTTTTTTGTTTTTTGCATACGACGCGAACAATTTTGATTCTACCGAAATTAATTAGAAATATTACTTAGAGATGTTCTCGCGTGGCAAGTAATCGTCACGGATAATTTCCATCGGCATAAAATCGAAATATAAAAAGTTCCGCTTCGCGATGCGAGACAATGGGATTTACTTTGGTTTTTTCTTTCTTTTTTTCATTTTTTTTCTTTTTCTTATTTTTATTTTTACGCTCGTCAAAATATCTCTTTGCAAAGCATTTAAAATTCGCAATAATATTTTTCGTACACATACATACACACGCGAAGAGAGAGAGAGAGAGAGAGAGAGAGAGAAAAATAGATGATAATTATTTATATAATTCGTT